>JAHLSL010013749.1:3125708-3173832 GCA_025920805.1 Petroica traversi
ACGATTGGGGATACAAACAGGCCATATGGCTAACCCAGGACAATCCTGTGGTCCTCTGTGGCCTGCAGGGACACAGCTGCCTTACTATTGTGGAGCAGAACCTCAGCTTCTTCTCCACTGACCTCAGTGTCCACAGGGTTGCTCTTCCCACATATTCTCTCCTCACCTCTGTTTGACAGCAATTATGTCTGAGCAATAAAAAGGGGGGTTTGATGTCTTTCTTAAATATGTGTGACATATTCTTAAATATCTATTACTCTTTCTGATTGGGCCCTTTGCCAGAGGAATGTCCAACTTTGGAGCTGTCAGAGATTGGCTCTGCCAGACCTGAAGCAAGCTTCTGGCATCTTCTCACAGAAGCCACCCATGTAGTCCCATTGTTACCAAAGCCTGGTCATGCAAACCCAATAGAGAGACTCAAGCTTACCCTTAATTTTCAGCTTGTAGATTTGGATACCAAGAATGAGATATTTGATTATGCATGTATTCTACTTGGAATTCTACAAATGTTAAAAAAATACCTTATTACAGGCTTGATACTTTTGAATTCATGTAATCTGGTCTCCTGGGAGCACTGTATGTAATTTTTATGAAATCAAATTCTACATTGTTCTACTTGTTCAACAAACATTTTTTGCAGTTGGTTTGCTGTTTGGGTTTTTAAAATAATTTTTCATTATTTTCTTGGAAAGCAGTTGCTATCATTTGCTCTAAGATGACAAGTTTAAATGTTTCAAACATGCATCAATACATGTGTTTGTTTTTCCTGAACAGTACAAATGACTCAGACTAGTTTGTGTGAGATGATTACACCAGAGTTTCAAACTCAAGAAGGTCTACAATATGTCTGACATATTTCAAATGAAAGGTGGGAGGCATGAATTTATAATTTTAGCTGTTGCTGAAACACATTACAGTAAGCAGAACTGCAAGGAACTGCAAAATGATTAACTGCCATTGGGAAGTATGACATTTATTTAAATCTAGTACTGCATTCACAGTTGCCTTGCACAGGGACTTTGATGCATATGCCAAGGTTATAATAATAATACTCTTAAGGTCCATTTAGTGCTAGGCTGAGCAGTCACAGTTCCTGTTCAGTTTACATCAAACTCAGTTTTTCTACCAGCAATGAGAAAATTGATGTTGCTGACACTATGAATAGAAAGTCCTGCTAATTGCTTGCAGGCATTTTCATCAGTCTTCCTTTACAGTAGAGAGGCTGTTCAAAGATTGGCAGTCTTGGGCTGTGAACACATAAATGTAAAACTTGGTATATGCAACTCTAAGCTAGGGTGAATAAATTCAACTATATACCAGCATGGAACAAATTCTAAAAATGTTACGTGGTGTGCAATATGTTGGTAGTAGATTATTTGTTATCCTTTCTCAAAGGGTGAGACTGACACTCATTTCCTGTTCAATCCATACCAGATTAAATTGCCTTGGAAATCCCAGAAATTTATGAATGTAAAGAAATACAGCAACCATTATGCAGGGTAATGAATCCAGAATTGCAATGAATTCAATAGTTCTTCATTTTATATTGCCTACCATTCTGTTAGGACACCCCAAAATTAATTCTACTTAAAAATCCTTAAGTTTATAGATAACTAATTGGGCATCTTCCCTTACTTTTTGACTTGTAATTTCCAACACTAGTTTTTTTAACTTTTATGCATAAATATAGAAGGCTATTAACTTGTTATATTTTTAGGCCATGCTTCTAACATATTTTCAGCATTATATATGAATCTGGTGTTTAACAGAGCCTCGGTGCATTACAGCACTAGTGATGAACACGATGAACTGGTGATATGGGAACAGTGAGCTGGCAGTTCCAGGCACACATAACCTGCAGCCTTGTACTGCAAAGCCATGTGGACAAACCCACAGGTGTGTGGTAGCTCACCAGAGCTGAATTAGCAATAGGTTACTGGGAGCCAAAGTGTGCTTGGGCTCCTTCTGACAGCACCCATGAGCACTTTCACATACGTGCTCCTTTAGCCAAAAAGTTCTGTTTTCTTTATTGACATTCATCTTTTTTAAAAACAGTGTCTGGTCACACATTGAATAAACATTTTTATCTTCTTTGTAGTTTGTAAGTGGGATATTACTATAGAATCACAGAACCATTAAGGTTGGAAAAGACCTTCAAGATCCTTGAATCCAATCCTTGATCAAACACCACCAAGGTAACAAACTGTAACAATAAGTAGCACATCCAGTCATTTCTTGAACTCTGCCACAGATGGCGACTCCACCACTTCCTGGGGAAGCCCACTGCAATCCTTAACCACTCTTTCCATTAAGAAATTCTTCCTGATGTCTAATCCAAACCTCCTGTGGTACAGAATGAGGGCATTTCCTCTTATCCTGTCACCAGCTGCCTAGGAGAAGAGACTGACCCCTACCTCGCCACACTCTCCTTTCAGGTACTTGTAAAAAGCAATAAGGTCCCTCCTCAGTCTTCTTTTCTTCAAGGTGAACACCACCATCTCCAGCCATTCCTCATGTGACCTGTGCTCCAGACCCTCAGATAGTTCTGTTGCCCTTCTCTGGGTATGTTTCAGCTCCTCAGTGAACTGAGGGGCCCAGAACTGAACACAGGATTTAGGTGTGGCCTCACCAGTGCTGAGTGCAGAGGGACAATCCCTGCCCTGGTCTTTGTGGCTACACTGCTTCTGACAGGAGCCAGGATGCCACTGCCTTCGTGCCCACCTGGGCATGCCCTGGCTCATGTTCAGCTGCTGTCAAGCAGCACGCACAAGTCCTCTTCCTCCAGACAGATTTCCAGCACTCTGTCCCCAGCCTGTGGTCCAGCATGGGGTTTTTGTGACCCAAGGGCACCCAGCAATTCACCTTGTTGAACCGCATACCATTGGTCTTGGCCCATCGATCCAGCCTTTACAGATTCTTCTGCACATCCCTCCCACCTTTCAGCAGATGAACACTCCTGCTCAACTGATAATTGCACTGCAGTTGACCACTGTGGATGCATTCATCTATAGTACATTTCCTCCACTGTGTTTATAAATTCTATTTTCTTCCGCCTGCCTACCTACAGAACACTAAGTGGATTTCTGGTATTAATTTCTAGGTTTAGTTGCCCAATCAGTAGCAATCATCAATAATTCTTACTCTAGCATGAACCACAAGGGTGGGGAACTTATGACCCAGAGATTGAAGACAGCCCATGTCTGTATTTCCTCAGGCTCATTGCCCCTTTTTTAATATATATTTATTTTCTATTACTAGACAATGTGCTAGTGACTGTAAGATATCTTTGAAAAGCTTATTTGTCCCTGAGCAGGGAGAGGGTTCCAATCCCCACCCACTGGTAATGTCAAAATAAGTATCAAAGATTAAATGAAGAGTGGAAAAAGAAGCAGTCAATTAGTAGAGGAGGATCAAATTACAGTGAAATTCCCTCCTGGGTTCACTGCCCATGATAATGACTTTATTTAGAACTAAATTACTGAAAAGTGTCACTTTAAAATGTGCCCTGTGTCTATCTCAGTGTCAATTTGAAGTGGATGCTTTGTGGAATGATAGGATGGTTGAAGAGGATGTATTTCAGAGTTAAGTTAAGCCTTAAGTATTCTTTATAAACTAGAAATTTTAACTGGCGAGGCAGCTTCCTATCTATCTGAACATATTCTCAAAAGTCTTACAACCTATTTTCAGGGGAAGCAGTACTCTCCCAGAGGGGAGTACAATGTGGTCTAAGCCTCACCTGGACCTTGTCTCTGAGCCAGGAAACCAGGCATTTTGTACAAGTGCAAGCAAATTCACAGAGATTCATCTTGTGCCTACGTGATTCTTTCTTACACAAACCTTTCTGTTTTGTTCTTTAAAGAAACCCAGTCTGCCAGCTGGGCTCCTCAGAAGAGTTTTGGCAATAAATTGTGACCAGAGTGTGAGTGTTTTCCTTCACTTGTGGTACTACTCCAAGAGGCAAATGTAATGCAAGTAGGTTCACTGCAGATAATTGTGTTTTATTGCAAAAGTTCTTTGAAACATCAATTACATTATCTGTAAAAGACCACAGGCTGGCATTTTTCCAGGCAGTATTTTGATCTAGTGGAGTGCAAGCTAAATTTAAAAGGAAAAAAATAAATTCAGGCTTCTGCTATTGCCTGGGCATCTAAGCACGACTGTTATATCATTCCTGTTAAAGTGTCATATCAATTTTTCCTACTTTCTCCTGGCTACTGATTTGTACATGTTCCTTCGTGAAAATCTTAAGAGATATCCATAATAGAATAATTCCAAGAAAAACATGAACATTCCACTTTACTTTTTTTTTTACACAGAATTAAAGAGGAATAGGGTGGATTTTTTCCCTTTAAATTCTCTGGAATCCCCACATACCCACTCTTGCATTAGAAAATATTGTACTGAAATAAAATTAATACTTGATTTTTACTCAGTGTATAAAATAGGTTATCATTTCCAGATAAATATTCCATGGAAACATTGAAGAACAGCCTGCATATTTTAGACTTTTGTTGAGTCTTTGTCATTTGATCTTGATTAGTCTGCATGCTGTTTTACTAGCCAATGACCCTGAGAGGGAGAAGTAAAGCTCAAGGCATTTTTAATTTTGTTTTTGGAAAGATTATAAAGATTGGTCAGGTAATTTCTTGCCTGGGGTATAATTAATAGAATCATATAATCATAGAATGGTCTGGATTAGAAGGAGCCTTAAAGATGGTCAGCTCCAATGGGCTTGTTGTGGGCAGGAACAGTTTTCACTAGATCAGGTTTCTCAATGACCCATTCAACCAAGCCTTGAACACTTCAAGGGATGTGGCATCCAATACTTATTTGATGGGTACAGATGGGGCATTGTCCTGATTACACAGAAAAGGTAGAGTTTAGCACTGTGTGCTCACCTCAGTGTCTCTGTCTGGAGAAACCACAAGTACCTGAAGGAGCTGTCAGTCATCTTGGATTTATCCCTAGTGGTGAACATCTTTTTGAGGGTAAAACATCTATTATTTTATACATTCACACACACAAATATATACATATTTCTATTGATATTGTGGCTATAATTGTGTGTGTCTTATTCCATTTCTTTGTGTTTTTAGTAATTATTATCACAACCTATAATCTCTGCGTTTTTGTTCTTCCCTTACCAGAAGGGGCAAGGGAAGAGGAATGTCTTATTTGGATTTTGACTTCCTGCCAGAGTGAAAACCATCTCAGGCATCCATTTCCAATTAATTGAGTTCAATTAAGAACCAGATTAAAAAGTGTAAAAAGTGCTGTGCCACTTTTAATTGTATATCTCTTGTATATCTTTTCAAGAGTCTACAAACCCAAGACAAGATGTCTTTTTATGAATAACATTGTGTGCAGTGTTTCTGAATAATCACTTTGATTTGCATCAGGCCTTGAGCATTTAGAAAAATTAAGAGGTACTTTGATATCTCTCTGCTGTAATATCCAGGCCCTAAAATTTAGGAGATTTATTCCAGTAGGTCTATTTATGGTTCATCTTCTGCCATTCTACTGAGGACTGTCCACATGGGGTTTTTTTTCCCCCTGGAACATTACTAAGACTATTTCCCACCTCTAGAACAGACTCAGAGCTCTGTCTTTAATGCCAGCCACACTGTGATAAAACCAAAAAAAGTCAGGTTGTCAGATGAGGAGATGCAGGATTTGGGGAGCTGCTGTGTGTCATTGTGGTACGAGTGAGCTCTAAGCCAGGGCCAGCAGCACGGCGAGAGCAGAGCAGTGCGCACAACGGGCCAGCTGACTCAGCAAACGAGTTGCCTTTACTGTAGTTAGCACTGGGATTGACAAATGCAAACAAGCTCTCATTTGTAGCTGCTCTGTGGTTACTGCTCACACACAGATAGCTCTTTGCAGCTGCAGAGTAATTCAGTTCAGCTTGGCTGGGCTAAATCAGCTTAGCCTTACGTCTTGTTTGCATGGGCGGACCGCAGGCAGAAAGGTGGCTGTCATGGCTTGGCTGACCTAAGCCTGGCATCTTCCCACCCCTCACTTCTCAGCACATGCTGAACACTGATATATTTTTATGTGATTTTTCTCTTGCGAGATCTTTTTACCTGATCACTTTTTTAAGTTGCACAAAGACATCTAAAATAGTTGCCTTGATGCAGCATTGCACAAGATTTGACTAATTCAAATGCATTACCAATTTTCTCACTTAAATGAATGCATCCAGTTTTGTCTATGTAATTTGGAAAAAAAAAATACTGGAAGAAAAGGAAAGAGAAGAGGAAAAACATACAGAGGAGAGGTAAGAGAGAGCAGAAACCTAAAAATAATTGTTTGCTGTTGTCCCAGTTTGGAAAAATTAAATTAGTGAGAAAGATATTGAGATATGCTGAGCAGAATAAAGCAAATAATGGGAAGTCAAATACAGGGATGATATTTGAAAACAAAACCTAAAGATCTTTGAATAAATTGAATGCAAAATATATATATATATTTCACTATAGTTTTGGGTAATACTTTATATGCTGAATAACTCATTCCCACTGGAATTTACTTGTGAAATAAGTATTTGCAGAAATTGCACTGGATTTACACTGAAAAATATTACTGGAATAATCATCACAGGGATAATACTCACAGGAATGTCATCTTAATCTTTTATTTCAGAATCTGAGCACTTCACCTCTGGAAAACTCTTTTTCATATGGCAAACTACTGCACAATTAGTTATCTTTTGTCATGTGCATAGCTTTACCTCAGATATTTAAAGTTATTTTGAGATCACCAAATAGCATGAAACACTGTTTTTTAAGGTTGTTAGCAGATTCATTATTTCTAAATTACTGAAATAATAAAGCTCGAGAAAACTAAAGCTACAGGCCATGACAGCCAGTAAAATCATTGATTAAAATATTTAATAAACTCATGTACAAGATGGAACTCTAGATGGAGCAGTTCCCTTTGTTTGAACTTTATTTGCTGGGCTGATAATGATTTCACTGAGTTAGTAACTATTAGAAAAATTACTGACCTAAGTAGGATAACACGGTGCTGTTGAAACATTCAAACTCAGATTGGATTTCCTAAATGAGGAGCTTTTACATTAGCATAAGTGAATTCCCCTTCCTAAAATGATTACTTGAAATAACATCAAAAGATATTTTAGGAAATAACAAAATTCCTTAGTGCAGCAAAAAGTAATGAAATACTTCATATCAATCTTCTTGAATGTATGATTTGCTCTAATGGCCAACTAACATGTAAAAAGAAGAAATATGGGAAAGGTCTACCAAAACATGGGATTTATGGGCAAGTGTTGGGTCAAGTGTCAATGTTGCCAGGTTAATGTCAAGTGCCTCAAATCTCTGCATGTTGTGCTGTTTAGAGAAAAGCTTCATGTAGTCAATTTTCAATCCTGTCTCATGGAAGAATGACGTAGGGTTGCCAGTGGCCAGACTTTCCCTTCTAAATCCTTGTTCACATTCAAGACAGCCAGGAAAATATGGCCAGTTATCTCAGAGTACTCGTCTTGGACTTCTGCAGCCACCACAAAGAGCATGTCTAGTTGCTTAGCTCCATGAATACTACCAATGTACCTCGCCTGTGCTTCTCCAAAACTTTCTCAGATGGTGAACCTCCCTAACGTGCTTCCAGAGAAGTAGTCCCATTCATCAGTGTGTTTGTCCCCCTCAATATCTGTAACAGTACAGTCACTTCTGAATTAAAGATATAAACCACAAAACTCCCCAAAATAAAAACAAAGCAACAGCAGCAATAAAATCCAAACACACACATAAAATAAAAAAAAAGGAAAAATCAAACCCAAAACCAACACAAAACAAAACCAAAAGCAAACTCAAAACCTAGAAAGAAGACTGACCTCCTTTGGTCAGATTACCTCTGTTCTCCATGCAAAGGAGACACAAAAGAGTAGATTCCACTTAAGTTCCTTTTCCTAGTTAAACTTCCCTCCCAGAAAATCAAAAAGAAATGGCCTTTCATACCTGATCTCCCAAACCCGAGTTGATGCTTGAGGTAAAGCTGCTCCTAAGCATAATTCTCTTTCCCTTCAGAATGAAACTTTAAGGAAAGCAGCTATTGGAGCCTTGCATTTTGTTAACAGCAATTCGTCATTTTGAAACTAGCCTCAAGCTATATGAGCAAAATAATATCTAATGTGCACCACAACCAGATGATGGGAAATTAAAATAATCAATTCCAGAGAATATAAGATTCTTTGCAGACACAGATCAATGAACATTTACAAATGGAGAGGACTTGTGCCAATCTGTAAAAACCTGCAACTCAGAGAATGACAGGTATGGTTCTTTTAGTTCTTACTTTTTTTTTTACCCTGTCCTCAGCCCTTTCCACAGTTGGTATCATGGGCCAAGTTTTTTTAATGGAAATGCAGATTAATGACCTTTTGATGGTTTAAGCCAATTGGTGATCATTCCATCCTGCCTGACATTTATTATTTGATGGTCCTTAAATGCCCCCCAAGATTTTTCTGCTAAATTGTGATCTTCAAGTAGAGTACATATTCAAGGAAAGAATAGGATTTTTTGAGCCTCTGACAAAAAAAAAAATTAGATTTGCAGACACAAGATGCCGAGCCACATTGCTAAATGTGATGCTGTGACAGAGGACAATCTATGGAATTCCGTTTGCCTGTGGTTGAAGGTCTGAGTCAACAGAAATATTCTCAATCTCTCTCCTGATCTAGATGAATAATGTCATTATAGATTAATAAGTTATATAACCTGATGCTATGATTTCAGCACATTAGTCACTCTACATTCAGAGGCAAGATAAAATAAAGTGGGGATACACATTTTCTAATTGGGAATTTCTAAATCAATAGTCATTCTGAAAAAAGAGCTATGCTAACAAATGAATATGTGGCTGGCAGAAGGCAAAATTATGCCTGGAAGAGCTTACAAATCACAAAGAAAAGCAATCACTTAATTTCTGTTGAGTGAGTAGCAGTTAGCAAGATAAACACTGAACTGTACCAATTTATATGTGATTAGAACAAGGCAAAAGATGAGAGAAATGCATGGGGTTTAATGAAAGGTTATGAAACACTGGAATAATAACTCTAGGGTAAATATAAAGTGGATTTTTCTCTGAGCACAATACCCAACATCAGACTAATCACAATATAAAGAATAAAATTATTGTACAGTTCCTGTGAAAAAATGTCACATTTTTGCCATTAACTGAATGGCAGTGAGACAGGTGCCTTTACTAAATTTTAGTATACTGCCCAGCCATATACTATCAACACCTGAAAAGATCAGTCTAACTCTGCTAGATAAATTAAAACCACTGAAAATCTAACTAAGAGGTGAGCTGTTTCACTGACACAGATGTGTCTGGCACAGTTCATGCAGACAGGGCAGCCCATATTAAAGAATTACATTTCCATTGTTCAATTAACTATGAGCTGAAGATTCAGAAATTCCAAAGGCTGATTTCTTCAGAAGCCCCTTTGCTATAAAGACATGTCCAATTTCGGAGTGATTTATCTGTCCCCGTACTCACAAAGATACACATTTGCATACATGGACTAATATGACTTTTCTTAATTCTATAAGGTTTTTAACTAGAAAATAAATAGGAAACAAAGCCCCTAAGAAATAGGAACACTTCACTATAGGATCAGGGTCCCAGAGCTGCAAAGAAAAACATATTTTCATAAATCAAGTTTGAATATTGATTTAAAGTTTAGAATATTATTTTCTTTCACTGAAATCATGTCCAGATTTTTAGTGAAGGTCCCAAATTCAGACATAATCACTGAAATTTAAAACAGTTTTCAGAAGGAAAACAGTTTTCAGAGTTTTCATCATTTTATTTCAGGGTACATAGAATCTCTAAATAATCACTTCACTCAACACAGAGTACTCTCTAAAACAGAGACCTACCTCATAAAATTTGGCCTCCATCCTTGCAGTGGTGTTTCTATGCATTCAAAGTTTGTACTGGATTCCTGAAGGACAAATGATGTAAAGAATGGAAGCACTGTTAATCTGAGGGTTATGGATAAGGATCCCTATATTCACTAAGCTTAAAAGACCTCTCACTAAACTTTTTCAATCATTCTCTCAGAAAATGCTTTCAATACACAGAACATATTAAAAAATGCTATGAGCCCCTAGAGGACAAAGTGCAGTAGAAACAGGGACTAGATGTTTTGCCTAAGAAGAGTAGAAATAGTATAAAGCAAGAAGGCAAAGAAGCATCATAAACAAGCCTCAGTTTTCACACCTTCCTGAGTCTGAATCTCTAATGAACAACTTGTATTTTCCAGTCCTGGTATTACAAAGGAAAGTGTAATTATCTGGATTGTGCTTTTCCTTTAATGGCAATAAAGGAATCTCACTAAGACAGACTTCTTGTAAATGTTTGAGCTATCCTGTCAAAGCTAATCTATCTAGTTATGTGTCCCAAAGCCAGGACCACATCTATGTAACTTTGCACAAGAAGGCTCATGTTTTTCACCATAGCAGTAGATATTTGAAGTCTGTCCTGAGACTTTTAAGTCCTACTCGCCTTTTCTGTTGTTGTTCAGTTTAACTCATCTGA
This sequence comes from Petroica traversi, assembly GCA_025920805.1. Taxonomy (NCBI): domain Eukaryota; kingdom Metazoa; phylum Chordata; class Aves; order Passeriformes; family Petroicidae; genus Petroica; species Petroica traversi. The sequence continues at coordinate 3,136,275 of JAHLSL010013749.1, forward strand.
CTGAAGCAGAAAATATGACGAGTTAATGGCCCTTAACTTAAAGCTGGGAAAGGGCTTGGTAGTATGATTTCTGCTAATTTGAGCACAGATTACTTCTGAGCGCTTGCCTGGTTTTGGCCACAGAACCCTGGTGTCTGCACAGGCAGAAGAAGCAACAGTTGAGTGCTCGTGACAGTTGAGTAGTTGGTGTTTTCTCTGCTAGATGTCAGCAACCGTTGCTATCTGATTGCTGCGAGCAATGTTTTCCAAACAGCAGGCAAAATCCTGCCTCTGCAGATTTCACTGGCAAAACTCAGCTGACTTCAGTGGGCTCAGAATTTAATTTACTGACACTGTATTTTAAAACTCGGAATTTGCCAGAGGCCAGCAGTCCTTCAGAGAAAAATAATTCTTGAAAAAATATAGAACAAGAAGGAAAAATCCATTTCTTTCCTAGCAGCTAAAAATCTTTCAGTGCAATGAGTACAAGAGCAAATAATCTTTCTCACTGTATCTTAAGGGAGTTTTTAGTGTATATGAAATGTAATCTCTCTTTGGATCACAACAACCTGTTTGTTGCATTCAGCCAAGAGCCACTATTCCTATGTATGCAATTGGAAGATTTGTTATAAGGGTTGTCTTGGAGTCTGGTGCTGCTGACAGCTCCACTTCTCACCAGTAAAACTTCCCTTAATCAGGGAGATTAAGATCTTGGTTCTCCCTTAGTGAAAGTGCCTTTGCCTTTGCTAATATCTCCAGTTTAACTATGAAAAAAATTAAAATTATCAATAGTGAGGTAAAACTAAGTGAACAAATTAAAAAATATATCATTCCCACTGTCACAAAACACAAGATCCAAGACACTGCCAATGTCTACTAAGTCCCACGATGACTTTTTAGAGTGGTTATGGATGCTGATAGTCTGGAGAAAGAGGTATGATTATAATATCTCTGCAAAACTTTTACTTTTAGATGATGCAGAAAGGACTGGCTTGTTGGGACTTCAGTGACATATTTTGATGTAAATTTTTATATGCAAATGGAATTCCTGCAAAAAAGGACTCAATACTACCTCCTCATTCTTCTTCAAATATCACTACATCATCAGGGAATAAAAAAAAAATATATATATTACAGACCACCATGGGGTTTTTTTAATATTAATGACATAATATCATCCATTACTTAGCTTTAAAATGTTCTATATATTTTATAAGAAGTTAGAGCATGAGACAAGATCAAGCTACTACAACTTTAATCTGTCTCTAAGGCAGAAAAAAAGCATTAAAGTTTTTATCATTACTCTCTGTTTGCTGTATTTTAAATCATAAGTTTTGAGTACATTACAGTGCAAATACAAAGAACTTATCACTGAAACCATTCTGTTTTCTACAAAACTATATTTTTAATAGTCCAGTATTTTGTTGGGCAAATAATTTCATGCAGTGGGATTGGACAGGTAGAAGATCACATTTTTTTCCCCTCTTTGAATATGATAGCATAGATTTTCTTGAGTTTTAAAACATAATTTTTCTTTGCATGCAATAAATATGAATTTGTAATTTGAATAATTTAATTCCTTCCAATTACTTATTACTGTCATGCATGAACATTGATTAATAAATAAAAAATATAAATAACAATAAATGTTAAAAAATTAACAATTTTCATAGGAATATTTGCTTCATTTCATGTTAAGATTTTGATGACTTAAGTGTATACTCATAGGCACAGAATACAATAGGTTTCACAAACAATTTTAGGTCTATGCTAGGATAGTCTCTTTTGATGCCAGTCTATTTTGTAAGAAGTACTTAACATTACTTGTTTAATTATTTTCCTCTCAAGAATTTCTTCTAATTTGTGTGTTTATTCATACAAAGAAAATTATTTATATTAAAAATCCCAAACAAATGCATTCAATTATTTTTTTTTAACTCACTGATTCCACAAGTCAAAACACAAGAAAATGAAACAAAACAACAAACGAAAGAGTAAAATCTTCATCATAAAAGACAGGAGGAAAAATGAAATCATATACATGGTTTTGGGTGAATACAGCAGATGTTAGTTCCTCCAACCATAATCCTCAACATCAAGTAGTCCTTAAAGACTCTGTGGGGAAGTGGTTTCCAAAATGCCTGGATTGTCATGATACTGTGTTTGAATTCTAACTATTACTCATTTCAGTTAGGCTCAGTTTCAGGAAATCTGAGAAGCTTTGAAACATATGTGCCTACACTGCTAACTGTTTTTCCCCCCACCCTCCGCCTCTTCCTTTCATTATCTTCTCTCCACAACCTTTTCTTCATTTCCCTTGACTTCATTCAGCTTTCTCATGCTGGCATTCGTAATGAATAAATTCACTGGTACAGCTAGGAATATATTACTGTTGAATATTCCCTGCAGCAAAGTTCCATCAAAATTGCTTATCACTGACAGATGCCCACTCAGAGATGCAAAACTGCCTAACTCAGTCCTCCCTTTCCTACCCAGTTTTGTGATATGTGAATGAAAATGGACGTGGGAGGATGACAACCTTTGCCTCTAAGGTACAAATCTCTTAAGTGTTCTAATTATTTTGATTCCCGTCCAGGCTGCTGGAAGTTTACCTATTTCATGTGTGCTGGCATTCACCAGCCAGCAAAAATAAGACCAGCTTGAATAACCTCATTGTTTGAACTGCTTTCCAAAATTAATACTCTCAGGACATTCTTTCAGAAAACAGGAAGGAGATGGGAAATAACACTCTCAAACTGTATGAATAGTTCTTGGTTCACTTGTGTTCACACACACACACACCTCCCCACACATCCTTGTGCAATGCCAGCACTTTCTCTAGCGATAGATTCACTTCTTTGCCTCCTCTAGCATTTTACTTAAGACAGGAAAGTGCTTTTACTGTTAGCATCACTAAACCACATTATTGGAAATTTGGCCATCACACCACAGATGCAGTGTTTCAAGCGTGATACTAATGTCAAAAGACCTGTTGCTATCAGCAGATGGCAAGGCATTTGGGATGTGCTGGTGAAAGCTTGCACATGACTTCTGCCTCTGAGAAATCAAGAGGGTGGATGTACCTTTGCACTCTGCTTCTTTATGACTGTGGATTGTGTTTGGATGCCCGCACTGGGTGTAATATTCACAAAGTTATCAGCAAGCATGATGAGATGGACTTCTTGAACAGTTATTTGTGCTAAAACACCCAATAACTGGAAAAGGTTTACAGCCAGTCTTCCCAGCATTCACTGATATATCACCTCTGACACGGTCCCCTACAACATCCTTCTCTCTAAATTGGAGACAGGTGGATTTGATTGATGAACTGTTTGCTGATTGTTAATCGGTTGGATTGTCACATCCAGAGAGTAGAGTTTAATGGCTCAATATCCCACTGATGTCCAGATCCACATGGAGATCAGCATCAAGTGGTGTCCCACAGGGGTCTGTACTGGAAATATCTTAACATCTGCTTAATATCTTTGTCAGTGATATAAAGAGTGGGATTGAGTGTACCCTCAGCAGTTTACAAATGACATCTAGCTCATGAAGGACAGGATGCTATTCCAGAGGGGAATCTTAAAAAAGCTCAAGAAGTGGGCCCTTCAACAAGAACAAGTGCAACCCCCCGCTATCAATAGAGGCTGTGGGAGAAAGGTATTGAGAGCAGCCCTGCCAAGGACATGGACACACTGGTGGATGAATAGCTGGACATGACCCAGTAATGTGCATTTGTAGCCTGCAAAGACAATTGTGTCCTGGGTTGCATCCCTAGCAGTGTGGTCAGCAGGATCAGGGAGGGGATACTGTCCGTCTGCTCTGCTCTGCTGAGAGCCCACCTGGAACCCTGCATCCAGCTCTGGGGTCCCAGCACAGGAAGGACATGGACCTGCTGGAGTGAGTCCAGAGAACAGCCTCCTATGAAGACAGGCTGAGAGAGCTGGGATTGTTCAGCCTGGAGGTGAAAAGGTTGCAAAGAGACATTATTGCAGCCTTTCATTACCTAAAAGAACTTAAAGAAAAGATGGACCAGAATTTTTATCAGGGCCTCTTTGATAGTATCAGGGGTAATGCATTTAAAACAAAAGAGGGTAAATTCAGGCTAGACATAAGGAAGAAGTTTTTTACAATATGGGTGGCACAGGTTTCCCAGAGAGATAATGGATACTCCATCCCTGAAATAGTCACAGCTGGGTTGGAAGGGACTCTGAGCACCACCATGTTTTAGGTGCTCATTGCAGGGGGGGGGGGGGTGGTCAGACTTGATGTTTAGAGGTTCTTTCCAACCCAAACTATTCTGTGATTCTATGATTCTGGGTGTTCATGGAAGGTCAATGCACGTCCCTGCTACAAGGCACAACCTAGGCCCTGCTTGTAAGTGAAGAGTAGAGATATGAAAAACTGATTTATTGAAACTTGGAGAAAGAGAAGTATCAATTGTATCAATTGAGTCTGTGCCACTATTTGACAAATTTGAACTGCTTTGTATTTCAGAGAAAAAGAAGTGCCAGGGTTTTGTTTTTTTTTAACCTACTGCGGAGGCTGAGTCGTAATAGGAAGAAGTATCCTTCTGCACTGAAGTCTTTTGCACTGCTTCCCTCTTTAACTAAGTATTTCTAGGAAAGTAGACAGGGCTGCTGAAAGATCCACAAATCCCCTGAAAAATAGATCCTGTCTCCATTTTTTTTCTCTTCCAAATTTTTCCTCTTTCTTCAAAGGCAGGCCTGGGAGGTAAACTGAAGATGTATTCTACGTCTATCTTGTGGAAAGCACTGAATTCTGCACACTTATAACACTGTTGGTTGCAGCATGCTGTGTACCTGGGTTCAAAGTGAAGTTTGTACTTTTGTTCTCTTGCCAGTACTTTTGATCTATTCCAGAAGACTTCTGCATCCTTCTTTGCCACTGCGTATCTACAGCATGCTGTGTAAATTTGAGCTTGGAAAAAAAATAATTTGAGTATTGAAGAGAGAGAAAAAGAGACTTTAAAAAGCATTGTTCCAGACTTATAGTACTGAGGAGACAAAAAAATAGGCCTATATGAGCTCTTGTATTGGTTGCAGTAAAGCCAGTTTAAAACACAGTCCTCCAGACTCACTTTTTATAAGCAAGAAATGTTCAAAACTACTGAAAAAAGCTTTCTCTTTCCCGCTCAATTTCTCTCTTTTCTTCCCCACCCCCACTGGCACCCCTATGCCATTGATTCAGCTCAAAGATATTTTGCACAGGTGTTTATGTAACTGTGATACACTGGGAAAATTCCAACTCAAATTGATTCAGCTCAAAGATCTCCTAACCACACTTCCATCAGCACAGTGGGGTGGTCTAGATCCATAGTAAATGGCCAGTTCAAGAAATTCTGCAGACTTTCTCTAACCTCCTTAACCAAGCTACTTAGCAATGGTGTATATCAATGAATCCATTGCTAGTAATGAATTTCCTGTTAAAAAAAATATTGGATTGCTGAAGCAAGCAGGGTAACAGTCTAAGTGACCGTTTTGTTGTTTCTTTTCCCTGTGGTTTGCTTGGAAAACACATCTCCAATTGTTTTACCATAAGCTAAGTTGGTTCAATGAGTTGCCACAAGACAATTTTAAAATGGCTGAGATTTTAAGTCCCAACTATTTCAAAACATTACTTTGCAAGGTTGAAAAAAATTAATGTTAAGAAACAAAGTTAGCTTGTATAGAAAAGGTGTTTATTTAACATTATAAATGCTAAATGCTGAATCTTTTTTTTTTTTATGCAGAATAAAAAAAATATTTGGGGAAATTGCTCTCTTGGCAAAGTTACATACATTCATTTGAAACAAAGGATCATTTAAAAGCAAAATAAAGGAATCTGTGGTGCACATAGTCATTGAGAGTCTTTGGCTGTAAATTCTCCTCCCTTTTCTCTGTGGAAGCACATGTCTTTGCCTGCTGTTCATCAGCCTTGATTTTGATGGGGTGATTTTTAGTCAGCTGTCTCTATCACTTTGGCACAGACAAAAATCCTTTAAAAAATGTTACACTTCATCAAAGTGTATCATGAGACTTCACGGTCATTATCTCAATGGTTGCTCTGATGTGCTACAATTGGCAGGGCCACAGACGGTGGGGGGTGTATTAGAAGAAAGCCAGTGTTTCATGTGGAAAGCTGGCAAGCCTCTCCAAGCTTCTGTCAACAACTCAGCGGTCTGATCCGATGCACTGAGTGCTGATTATGCTCTTGTTTCTGTAGGAAGTAAACAAGAAAATGAATTCCACAGCACAACACAGCCTCTTTGTATCTTTAAAATGGCGTGGCTGGAAACCAGCCAGCCTCGTTGAAAGTTTGGCCATTTGTGTCATCAGGGCCCTGGTACTGATGGAGGCTTTGATTACAGCTTGGATCCAGCACGGAGACCTTTCATGGACAACCACTCAGCAAATAAAGGCATTGATAGGTTGTTGGGTCAATTTAGCCATAAGGGCGTAGAGCAAGGTCCTTTTGAAAAGACTAATGGATTAGCTACACAACCAGTCCCACTGTAGGGCCTTATTTCTCAAGTAACTTCATGACTGCTTTCCAGCTTGGCAGGGACTCTCTTCCTCTAAAGCTAGCTCCAGTGCGTTCTTGTTATCAATAGTGCAGCTCAAAGGATTAGACACAAAGAGCTTTACAATTTAATGAAAACAGCTGTTGAAACAACAATTAAGGCAAACAATAGTTTGCATGAAAAACTATTAATTATGCAAAGTTATGCAGAAAGTAGAATACTCTTTTATTCATAACCACCTAATGTGACTGACAGAAAGTTAGACACCTTCTCCACTGTTGATTTAAATGTTTCAGCAAGTGGTGTTGCTTATAACAATATTCACCATTTTTTGCTTTGTTAACATTTGAGCAGCTAATGGTTCAGAGCCTATGAATTCTCTGTGGTATGGCTGCAGCAGGAACAAGTAAAACAGTAATCTAACAGCTAATATTTCATGTCGAGGCAGTATTGAGCTCTGAAGTTTACAGTGCTACTTTACTAGGAACAATGCCTCACAAAAGCAGTATGCCATATCACTGCTTCCATGTATTTCTCCCTTTTCTACCCTGATCCCTATACACAGTCTCTTCCACCATGTGCCTTTGTGGTGATGCCTTAAAGGCAGGCACTTGGTCAAATCACTCACCACAGGTTGCTTCAACAGTATCCACTTAACACCCTCTTCCTACCTCCAGTGAACTGCTAGCCCCCTGCCTCCTTGTCTTCCTTCTCACTGTCTCTCAGAAATTCATTGCTTCTCTATTTGCAGTCTCCATCCTTGACTAGCAGTGCTGAGAATTGACTTATAGTCTTTTGAATACAGTATGTTCCACATCTTGCCTCCTTCCAGCACCTTGAGCCATCATACCAAGAAGTCCCATTTAAAATGTTATTAGCTTTGCAGATATAAATAGTGTCTGATGCCTCCAACTACTGTTTATTTCAGCTGCCAGTTAACACCCTTATTAAGCCAACTTGAAAATATTGCTTCAGAATGCCTTGGGAATATAACTAATTTCATGCTAGGACCTAATAAGTAGGCTCTGACACTCTTTCATATCTTCAGTAATCCATTAGGTGACTGTAACTTCTTTGAGTGACTGGATGAAAGCTGTATTAGTCATAGGGTCTCTACTCCAAACACATCACTGGAATTCAGTACAGTCTCAGCACTAAAATGCAATTTCTGACTTTCTGACTAAATAGACTTTCAGTGATGTCCCAGAATGTACTTTCAGATATCCACTTTAAAAGCTTTCTGCTAAACAGGATTATAATTCTATTCAAACATTTATTTTTGTTTCCTTGAGCAGTTTTAATTTAATAACAAATCTATAGCAGTGACTAAAATAAAATAATATAATAACTCCATACTGGATTGGCTCCTCAAATGATGGAAAAAGAATTGTGCCACATTATTTAAGAATCTCACAAAGTATTTCAATCAATGTCCTGTAAAGCTACTTACTTCTAAAATCCAGAGCATAAACTTGCTTGCCTCCTTCACCTCATCTGCTAAATATCTTCCTTTTTCCCTTTTTTGCTTTCAGCTTCAAAAAGTAAGGGTTTTTTTTATCCATGCTGGCTGATGGTTAAAAGTGGGATTTTCTGTTATCAGTATGTCTCTAGCAGACTGTGAAAGTTTATTAGCACATTTGCTGGCAATAATCCAGTTAATGCATATTTGTTCAAAACTTCAAAAATAATTTTATTATGAGGAAATGCAAGCTCAATTTCCATTGTAAAGTTAGACAGAAAACAAATGTCCTATAGCTCATGATGCAATTTATATTTTTCACTAGAGACTTCTAAACAGCATCTGAAATTTGAAAGCAATTACATCACTTATCCAGACGTGATTTTTCAATCATTTTGGCATTTTTTTTTTAATTTTAAAAAGTTTCTTCAGCAGCTCTTATTCAGTGATACTTCTCATAGCTGTCATGCTGGCACAGCGCTCCCTTCTCTTCATTACTCATTCTGCTCATGGAGCTTAATTGGACAAGGCTAGAGCGAATTTGACAAACATCACAGCAGCAGAAAAAGCAATCACTCTTTCAAGATGAAAATTTGTTTGATGTCTTACTGTGTAACTCATTTACTCTCCTTGGGCATCATGTGACCTGAATGTTAATCAGCCATTGATTGGCTTCTCTCCGTGGACAGTCACGTGGCAGGAATATTAATGGACTGGGACTGGTAGCGGCACTGGGAGGCAACCTTTGGATTGGCTGCCAGGTTAAGATAGGGAGATAAGTGGGTGCTTGATGAACACTTGACAGAACTTCACAGAAAATTAAGGCCCTAAAATAGCATGAGAAAGTCTTGTCAAATCAAGCATGATTATCATTGAATGCTTAAGGAATTCATCATCTGCATGAAATTGATACACTTCAGTACCAGCAGGCCCTGCAGTCAGCAGGGACTCATCAGACTTTTATTTATATGTGTTCACCAAATCACATTAATTCTGAGAGCTAAAACATGCTAAGGATGAAGGTTATTTTCTGTTCAATCTAATTTATCTCTGACAATAATCATCACTAATAATATGTCAAATTAGATTGCAGTCATTTTATGCATGCATGCTGATTTGGAAAATAGTGTTAAACCATTCCGTAGTAATTAACAATTGCTAAAGGTGGGCAGGGCCTAAAGTCATCAACCTATCTAGATACAAAATTACATTTTATAGAAGGGATTTATAGATATGTATCCTTATCTGACTCCAAATATAAATTACAACCTGTGAAAGTAGATGTAATTTTTTATTAAGCAATTAGGTCTAATAATCTTTGAAGGAGGTGTGTGTCTCTCTCTCCAAATTATTTTGGGCCACATTCTGCTACTCTAGAAATGGAAAGGAGTTATACCATTCCTTTGTTAGAATGAATGTTTCCTTGTCTTCATATTTTCCTTTTTTTTCCCCCTTTTTCTGTGGGTTAACTTTCTAAACATTTACTAACAGCTTCTAGCTTTTAGTACAGATTTAGCAAGGTTTTGCAAGTAATTATACACAAGTCTATTCACTGTACAAGCATTAACGGCAGCAGTTGTACTGTAATTACATGTATTATAACAATGCACATTCCACAACATCTGCCAGTGTTATTAATTTAATACATTCTGATCTTGATGCGATACTGGTGGGTGGGGGTTGCTGTTGGTGATGTTATTGGGTTTTGCTCCCATTTTTTTTTTTTTAGATGAAAGTAAGATCAGAAATTGTGCACATTAACCCACCCAGAATCCCCTATTCTTAAGGAATCATTAAAGCAAAAATTGCTTCTGCTGAAATGCTGCTAATGGTTCTTTTTTTCACAGTAGGTATTTCATGGTACTGATTGCTTTAATAATACTTTTACAGTCTCTTGACTTATTAAGTATTACTGTATTGCAAAATACTTCATTTAAAACTGTCTGCTTGGTAATGAAGTTTTAAGGGAGCACTTATATCCTTTTTGGCTGTTTTTTACACACACACATATGCATACACGCACGAAAGCATGCTTTGGCTTACAGAATTACATTTTAAAAATAAGAGGAAAATAATCTGTTGTTTCTTATTTTCCCTACTCTAATCTCTCGTGATCCTGGTACTGCCTCTCTCTCTCTTTGGAGACCCTCTTTATTGATTAAATGAATCTGCTCGAAAGGCTGGTTCCCAGGCTCTTTGATCTAATCCGATCTGATCTTATCCGATCACTTCAGCAGGACATTGGGGAATTAACAATAAGCAGCTTTACCACAAGTGTTTAATAACTCAACACAATCTCCTTATGGCTCCGAGCTGCTCATGTTCTCATCCAGTCAACGGCTCGCGGTGTAACAGATTGGACATCCCTCTGAACCTGAGGAATTTTCATGCACTGTGAAACTAATCGCTTCAAGTTCCTTCATAAATCACACAAAGCAGATTTCAGCATCTTAACAAATTGAAAAAAAAAAAAAAGGGAAAAAGGAATGGGGGGAGGAATTCATCCCCTGAGCTAAGGACTTGGAAGGGGCACGAGGAGGGGAGGAGGTATAATCTAAATTCTGTCATCTTATTTAATGTGTTTCTCATCTGCTTAACTTTCACAAGCATAAAATAATTCAGGCAGACTAAAGCTTTACAACCTTTCAAGCCCACAGTGACCTTATTTTTATCCCCGTATGATGGAAAACATGTGGTTGCTGCAGCAGTTGCATTATTTTTCCCTGTAAAAATGCCTGCGTTTGCTGTTGGCATGAAATTAGGCAGGTAGCAACATAGCACAGACTGGCACGGTATTTCAACTTCTCATTGCAGGTGGCTACTAAGAGTGAATGGATGAGCAGATGGGTTGCCTTGGTGCTGACAGGAGAATAAAAGTTATTATTTTGAAATTCATGAGCAGTAGCACATCCAAAATGGATCCAGTGTGAGATTTGTTTAGCCCTTACACCTCTTCATGTCACAGTCCTCCAGAAAAATAGAGTTTTATTTCTACTTTCCATGCACCAGAAGGAGAATCGCAGGATTAGCATTTGGGCTGTCTCATTCTAAATAGAATCAGAGAATAAGCTGAGTCGGAAGGGACTCAGAAGAATCGAGTCCAGCTCCAGCCCCCGCACAGCCCTATCCTCAAGAGTCACCGGGTGCCTGAGAGCATTGACCAAACACTTGACCTCTGTCAGCCTGGTGCTGTGACCACTGCCCTGGGGAGCTGTTCAGTGCCCAGCCACCCTCTGTGTGAAGTCTTTTTCTACTATCCGACCTAAACATCCCCTGACACAATTTCAGGCCATATCCCCAGGTCCTGTAACTGTCACCAAAGAGAAGAGATCAATGCCTGTTCCTCCTTTTCCCCTCACAAGGAAGATGCAACTGCAATGACGCTTCCTCTCAACCTCTTCTTCTCCAGGCTGAGCAGACAAAGTGAGGCTTCCGCTCAATGCCCTTAATCATCTTTGTTGCCTTTCTTTGGATGATCCATAATAGTTTAATATCTTCCTTATATTGTGTCACCCAGGACTCGAGGTGAGGCTGCCCCAGCTCAGAGCAGAATAGGACAATCTCCTCCCTTGCCCAGCTGGTGATGTTGTGCCTGATGCCCCCCAGGACAGGGCTGGCCCTCCTGGCTGCCAGGGCACTGCTGACTCAGGTTCAACCTGCCACTGACCAGGACACCAGGTCCCTTTCCATGGCACTGCTTACCAGCATCTCATTCCCCCATCTGTCCATACATCCAGGGTTGCTCCATCCCAGGTGCAGAATCCAACACTTTTTTCTCATTGAGCTTCACAGGGTTGGTGATTGCCCAGACCCCTGATTTGTTGAGGTCTCTCTGCAGGGCCTCCCTGTCTTTTTGAGTCAATAGCTCCTCCCAGTTTTGTATGGTCGGTGAACTTGCTCAGTGTCCCTTCCTGTCCTGGTGTGCTGGCTGTGACTGATGACTGTGCTGTCTTTCAGCATTTTCAGTATTTCCAAGGATAATTTTCTCCATAATTTTACCAGGCATTGAAGTGAGACTGACAGGCCTGTAGTTTCTGGTATACTCTTCTTGAGAACTGGACAAATCTCCCCAGCTTCTAGTCAGATTGGAACTCTCCAGATTCCCAGGACTGCTAAAAAATTATTGAGAAGTTTTGTGATGTCACCAGCTACCTCTTTGAGGACACTCAGATGAATTCCATCATGCCTCACTCATATGTAGGGATTCAGCTCAAACAGTGAAATAGTTCACTAGTTAGAGATTGGAACCAGGCCTTTTAGACCCATGAAGATGGCCTTCAAAGATCTAGACAATGCCTTCGTGATTCCATTGAGTAAGTGTAGTATTTATTCAACACCTCAAAATTAAGTTCACTACACCCTTTTACACAGTTTTGAAGACTCCTACACACTAAACAAGAAGTATTAAAAAGGCAAATATACATATCAAATCAGATTCACCTGAAATATATATAAAGCCAATTTCAACAGTTTTATTAGACTTTTAAGGAGACAAGGAAGGTGTTTGATAATTGCTTTTTCTTTATCCAATTATATCAAAACCTGGCTTTGTAATACAGGTTCTAAATAGTAACAACTGTAAATGCAGCCATTAATTTCTTGTTTTCTTTGGAAAGCAGATATCTACTGTCAGAAAGTTCCTTGCTAGATTTCTTAACACTTAAGTTACTCTACAGTATGGCTCTAAATGAGAATGTTTGTCTGACCAAGATATCTCATATTGCTCAGATCTTAGACCAATTAGAAATTCTAAAATTATTGAAGCTGTAGTTCATTTTCAGCTAACATATTTGAAATTCAATTTCCAATTTCTAGTTACATCTTCAAATACAAATCAATTATTCTCCTACTTTATAAAGTATTTTACTTATAAAGACTACTCAAGTATCTCCACAAAGGATTTAAGGTCAATTGCAATTTTTTTTACCTGTAGTTCAATCAAGAAGCATTAAGGAAGGCTTGAAAGCTACCTAAGTCTAGTTGAGTTCATCTGAATCTTTAAAACTAGGGCAATAACTGGAAAAATCTTCTCTAAATAAAGTTTTCTTAGATACATAGGGAATTGCTGTCCTCCTATGAACAATGCTTCTTGTCTGGCTAATGCCATGAGACTGCAATGCAAGGGGTCTTTAACTTCTCCTTTTTTCTCAGTAGTAATCACCAGCCACCAGTGACTTCTTTACTCTGCATTTACTCAACTTTCATATTAAACAGTGATGATGGCAAAGTCATGGACAACTTTGGTGAGAATTATGATGTGTTGGTCATTTGAAAATCAACCACAGTAATTCAAAAACATTGTGGTTTATTGGTGGATGATTTCTGCAAACCAACCCAAGGAAGAAACAAGACCCAGTGTACTTTCTTAAATTAATTTAGATGGAAATATTTTCCTAGTAATGAAGCAAGACTTATAAAATTGATATGCTGTCTAGATACTCCAATAGGGGAGTTAATTCTGCTGCTGTTGTGCTTGGAGTTCACTGGGATTTAGGGTTAATTTATATCATTTACTACGAAAATTTTCCAGAAATGTTGTTTCATTTGGCAACTTGATTCTTCAAAATTTAGCATTTAACAGGGCTGACTTGTGTACGTGACCATATGAAAAAGTCTTTTCACTATCCCTCTTCATCCAAATAACCACAAAAAGCCCACTAAACTTGGAAAATAATTGTGGAAAATATTGTTGTACAACTGCCAGTTTGAGGCTTTCATGACACTGGCTTAACATTTTCCAACAAAACAGTTTTTTTCAGAACACTTGTTTGATTGAGGCTTTATTGTGTCACAGGAAGCACGAAAGTTAATTTTAATGAACTTCTGATGTAATAGTCAGCATGCCTTTGCAAAGCTATTTCTTCTCTTGCCATCACAACTGTTGTGGTTTTTAAAGCCTGAAGCCTAACAAGTTTGGGTAGCATACCTGTTGTACCATTTTCCCCTAAGGTGCTGAATTGTGTTTCTGTAGACAGCTTGATTTGTGAACCTTGTAGTATTGTGAAACCAGAACCTGGAAGCCTGAGAAAGGCCAGCAGCTCAGCAGGAATGTTGGAGACCTCAAAAAAGAAAGCTTGAACTGTTGTTCACATGATTTCCATGCTTCCTTGAGGAACTGAACTGCAAACCTCTTCTGCATTTACATTTTCTATGCAAAATATTTTCACTAATTCAGAAATAGTATAACTTTATGGGCTATTTTCCCATCCATGTTTTGGTTTCTGTTTTTTTATTTTTTAAAAAATTAACCCATCTATTTTACGTTCCAGAAATTGAGATCTGTGTGGACGTTTTTGGCCTTAACTTTTATTTTCCAAAAATTCCAAGGAGACAGAAATGCTGATTTTTAACACTATGTTTGTAGCTGTTTGATGCAATTTGACTACATGGTTATGTCAATTTTATGTCTTTCATAATCATAGTAATTAGATCTTGTTTGATATTCCCCTGATGGAAAGTAATGGGAATGGATGCTTGCCTGTAGCAGGTTTCCTTCTTGGCTTACTACAAATGGGATGAAGGAAGATCCAGAATTTTGCCTTCATGTGAGAGCCAAATGTTACTTGGAGCATTACACTCCAAAATTATACCAAGGTTAAAGACATCAGTCTGTGGGTAAATCTGCGTATGTAGCTGCACAGGCTGACATAAAGATAACAAACACACTCTACTCATAAAGCTGATTTATCAGAGAATGTGGAGAAAGGATAAATGTTTAGACCTTTATCATGTTCATTGCACAGTCTCTCTGTATCTAAGAGAAATATGCCAGGATAAGTACCATGACTGACAGCCAGTACTCTGAAACAAAGCAACTTTAAAGCCTATTAGTCATTATAGAAATCCTCTTTGTATAAAGTAGTGTATGACTAGGAATGAAAACTAAAGGTCTTCACCATTTTTACCATTTTCTGTTCCTAATTCCAAGACCAAGTGCTTTGATTGCACTAACAAAAACAAGTTTTATACGGATACACTGAAAATAAATAGAACCCTAACAAAACTAAAGACTTAAGACTAAGAGAAAACCACAGACAGTAGATATCAGTCATGGTTGTTTAATGAACAGCTGAAGGCAATTAAGATATCCAAGGATGAAAAAGGTATGAGTAATAAGTGCAGAAATGTTAGGTATTTATCCAGCTGTACTGACTTTACCCAGAAGCTTTCTGGCCTTCACCTATGGCTGCCCACCAGCGCATAGCAATGGATAGGGCAAAGCAAGAACTGCAAAGTATGAAGCAGTGACATGCAGTGATATTATAGCTGGAACTGAATCGTTGCAGTGCTGTCACTGCCATGCAGCGCAGCCTGCCAGCAAGCAGGTTATCTTGCAAGATACCACATTGTGCTGTGTTGTCACAATGCATCTTTGATGGAAGGTGTTCTCCTTGCAGAGCTTACTTCCTCTCCATATGAAAGTAATAGGATATAAACCCTAATAATATTTCATGTTCTGTGTTAATAAAAATATACCTTTTATAATGTAAAGTATCATGCAACCAGGCTTTCTTCAAAATAGAACACCAAGCTTCTCTGTCAATTGCTTTAGTTTTAAAAATACTGCACCAGCATTGTAAGACATTTCCTTCTTTCAGGGTCACCAAACAGACCCTTTCAAAGAACACACATGACTAAAACTTAAATTCAAAGAAGCAAGTCTGTTCACATCAGAAGGGTAGTGAATTGTACTTAGGACTTAGAACTGAGTATTTGAGAAAATCATGGACTATGCCACTATTTTTCAAATCTTTTTCTCCAGGCCAGGTTTGGTCACCCAGAGTACTATGTAGTGTTAGTTTATATTTTCATTTTTATTAACTTTATTCCACTGCTGACATCAATGAGTTCTGATGTTCTCAACTGAGGCATTTACTTGGTCAGTAAGTCCCAACTTCTTTAGTCTTTAAAAGGACAGAAATCATGGTACTTGGGTGTTAGTCTAATGCTTGTTTAGTTATCTAAGCAAATTCTGTGAGAGTTGTAGACCAGATCGTTTTAAAGATGTCTAGATGCTAAAAAATATGATAGAAATAACCATATCGTACAGGGATCTTGTAGTGATGGAATGACTCTGTCCAACATGTCTACAGATAGGTTAGTTTCCTGTAGATTCCATATAGACAGCATAGAAAGGCAACTCTAGGTTGTCAGTCCTTTCACTCTAAGGCATATTTTTGGCAGTAATTTAGATTATTTATATTTTAAAAGTTCCAACTTCATTGTCCCAGCTAAGACTTGGATACACTGTAAACTGTCTAGGGTGAACTACATCTTGCCTTTGGTGCAAATCACTGTGTATGTATCCCACTGTGCTTACACATTCAAATTGTGAGTCTTCACACACCAGGTAAAAATTGTTGCTACTCTTCAGTGTCCTCAGTTAGAGTACTCTCAAATTTTAAAAATTATTACAACAACATGTAAACAAATTCTTGACATCAAATACTGCAAAAATGCCTTTATTCCTAGCAAGCTGCTTCTATTCATATGTATACTGTGTTATTAAAAAAAAAAAAATGGAAAAGAAGCCTTTAAAATAAAAGTGCATACATTTTGTCTGTTTTTGAAATATCGCCAGACTAAATCATTAAATGTGGATCTGGTTGCACAAAGTCTCAGAATTCAACCACGAAGCCACCACACCACGGCTGTTGTGCCAAACAAAACACAGCCCACTAGTTATGGTCAATAAAATCTCTAAATCAAATAAATGTTCTTCATGCTTAGAACACTTCCTGATGTCAGGGAAAATACATATGATTTTTCACAGATATGGGGAAGTGCTCTGGTGTCAATTTATTAGTAAAAAAAAGGTCACAATTCAAGAGCGAGAAACAGAAAGGCCTCGTATTACTTTATCGAGCTTTTCAGATTTTTAGTGGGTAAATTTGCATCATGTACTCATGGTATTAAGGGTTACTGTGGTAGGCCCAGAATCCCTTCTTTTCTGTTGAAACTTGCAGGCAGAGATGTAGAAATTATGAGCAGTTTGGCTAAATAGCTTGTTTGAAGACACATACATGTGTTTGTGTGTGTGTGAGGTTTAGGGAGAAGGCACACAGGCTCACACATGAGAAAGGAATCAGGTAATCTTCACGTGCCATGACTTTTGGCAGAAATACATGTAGCATGTTTTCAAAAGACAAGCATTTGCTATTATTCCAACAGAAATATGACACGGAGAGTGCAAGAAAACTATTTTGCAGGTATAACTCTGTGTTGGGCTGACCCTGGCAAGCAGAAAAGCACCCACACTCGCTCACTGCTGCCTGCCCAGCAGGCCAAGGGAGACAGCACAAAGACTAAAATCAAGAAAACTCATGGGTAGAGGGGAAAAAACAGTTTAATAAAGGAAGGAAACTTAAAAAAAACAGTGTGCAGAGGTAATCAATCACCACCTCCTACTAGCAGACTGATGTACAGCCACTCTCTGAGTATCTGGTATCCCTGAAAACATAAAACCCCCCAAACAACGTTTTTTTCTGCTACACCAGCTCTATTGAAGAGCATGACAATATGTTACATTGAATACCTCTTTGGCCAATTTGGGTCAGCTGGTCTGACTGTGACAATTTCTAATTTCTTGCTTGACCTCAGCCTACTGGCTGTGGACTTAGAGAACAAAAAAAAAAAAAAAAAAAAGAGAAAGCTTTTATACTGTGCAAGGACTACTTTGTAGCAGACAAAAAATTGGTGTATTTTCAACAGTGTTTTAATCCTACATCCAAAATACAGTATCATAATGTTCGCTAAGAAGAAAGTCAACTCCATCCCAGCTAGACTCATACAAATTGAACCAGTTACAAGGTGTACTGTGAAATGTATTCAAATAATTTCTGTCTATAATAACTGTATCCAGTTGCATTACTTTTATCAGCAATTGTTACTGTGTGGCATACAATATGTCACACTCAAAAGGACTCTGGTTTTCTTCAGTGCAGTGATACTAGAACAAACTTCTTCAAAACACTGCTTTGCAATAGATAAGCCTTTTATCAGTCTGGTTCAAGGATTGCTGCCGGTTACACAAACTGTAATGATTAAAGGACTGTGTTACGTTAAACACTGTATCTGTCTTTCCTTGGTCAGTTCAGGAGCACAATCAGACAGTAATGTTTTCTTCATTTGGAAAGGAAACTGCTCTCAGTATTCACTTTCTTGTAAAATTCCTATTCCTGGCAGTCAGAAAGCTGACCTTCCTACCTAAGAGGATGTTAAAAAGGTTAACAGATTTGTTGAAAGTGACTGGTAACAGAAAGTCTACAATTAAGATGATCTTCTTCAGAAAGCTATTTGCTATTCTAGCTCCAGTAATCAAGGTTGGCATGTCAAATCAAGTTCTTGATTATCCTTGTATAATTTTATGCATCATCACAGGTCCAAAAACAAACTGATGATAAAACAGTTTTGTTAAGCAAAATTAATTTTATTGGATAATTCATGCCTCTAGCCCCACCTCCCTCCACAACCCTAACACACAGATGCTTCCTTTTTCTATCCTGACTTAATAATTTAGAAATCACAGACTTTGTGGGTGATTATATTTTCATCTTGGGAAAGAAGTAATTAAAGAGTGACTGTACTCTTCAAATTATTGTGCTTGATTCTATAACCAGCTCTTTTAAACTTCTTCTCAAAGGAGTATTCCAAAGGAGTAAACCAAATAAGCTTTCTTAGGCATGAATTTGGAGGACCAAGCTTTACTAGGTAAATAGTTTTCACATGCACGGTACAAAGATCTATTAGCATTTCTTAAAAATCTTCAAAGAGTTAGTAACCAAAACAGACTTTTGTAAGAGTCTGTGAAATAAAGACTACCCAGTTTTAAGGATGAAACTTCTGACAAGCAGGGAAAACAAGTTGTTTAACTCAAACTAAATTTAATCATACAGCAGTGATCCTTTTACCATCAGATAGATCATTATGAAAAAAGGCTGGTATAGCATCCTTGAGTATGAAAACCTGAAAAAGTGCAATAGCCAATCTTAGAACACCTATTGTATTTTTCAAGAAAAGTGATGAAAATGCTTGGGAATAGTAGAATTTCTGCATGGTGCTGGGAAAACAATTCCCCCAAGAATTTTAAAGTTTTGACTACTTTGTTCCTTCATCTTGGAATGAAAAATATAAATTATATAAACACTTATGTACTGAAAATCTGAAAAAAAAAATTAGGATCTGATCTGCCAAAACATGCAAATCAGGCTCTGTTCCTCTGGTTATCCATCCACATGTTATGTGTTTTGTCTTTACGGTGGTTTCTATTGTGGTGGCAATTTTGAGCTGAAAATAAGGCTATTTCTAAGGAAATCTGTGGTCAAGTTTCTATGAAAAATCTTCAGATTCAAAATGAAAATTATACAGTGAGGAGGAAGAACCCTCTATTTCAATGCCAATCTAGTTTTATCCTTCAGAGGCTTGCAATGGACATTACATTAATGGCATGATAAAGGTTACTATATTTCACCTGCACTTGCTTGCAAGAAATTATTTTGTGTGAACACATGCTATAAAAGTTCTCCAGAGGTTACTAAACTTCATATAGTTTTAAGCATATCTTGTACCTGCAACCTCCCCAAAACAAAACCTATTCTTCTGCAAGCAGTCTTCCTGTATTTATGAACTTAGACAAACACATAGTTTTCACAAGATTCACAGAGCCTGACACATTCTAATGTATAAGGCTTATACATGCCAAAGCAGCCTATTTTTAAAATAATTTCAAATAAAGTTTGTTTTAAAATAGTTTTTGTAAGCATATATTCTACTGTTAAGTGATGAAGTAAATGAGAAAACTTCTCAAGGAAAATTCAGTAGAAAAGCTGAGGAGCACAACTTTCTTGAATCCCTGTTTCCAAACCATTGCAAACTACAATCTTCTGTAACTAGCTACTAATTCCATAAACAAGAGTATATTTTAGATCATCCATGTCAAATGCTGATTTGCTACAATCTGCAGAAAAGAGAGCTAAGAATTTACCTTGCAGTTACCCTTCTAAAAAAAAAATAAATCGGAAAACAACGAGTACTGATGATTTTCCTATAACTCTAAATACATATTCTGTTATCTTAAGCTTGTTCTTACCTCAATTCAAGTTGTAACAGAGGGGGAAAATCTGGTTTGTAAAATTTACTTCATTTGCTGATTTGTAAAAATCAGGAGAGGTAAAGAAATATTAGTAACTAAACTTTTCTGTAATCTATTCATGCAGTTAGTGGCTCACTAACATCTAGAGAAGTAGAACTGCAGTGGAAACTCCTGTTGTAATCTCTCTTTTATGTATGGAGGGAAAATAATTCAAATTACATTCAGTAGGAAGAATTGCTTGCCCATTTTTCTGCAAAATTCCATCACTCTGAATGAGGTGGTATTGTGATCAAATTCATCATTTGGTCATAACTTGGCCATCTCTCAGCACCATATTCTAAACTTTAAATGACTGCAATATTTTATTTTTCTTTTATTCCTGAGTGAAAGGAATTATGTGTAAATCAGCCCTCTTAGGAATCCATAGCTATTGCAAACTTTTTTGCCGCATTATTCCAATGCAATAACTTCCCTGCTGTTACTTTAAACATTGTAAATAATTTTAGTTCTTTTAGAGTAATTGGAAACTTATGCAATTTTGTGGCTTAATATTGCATATGTAAATATAGGCTAATTGAAATTTCCAACTAATAAATGTTCCTAATATAATATTCATAAACCCAGGATATTTCATACAAATATTTGGCCGCATATGAGACATCTGAATTAAATTTTGCTTTGAATTAAAAAAAAAAAAAAAGAAAGAAAAAAAGAAAAAAAGAAAAATGGAAAAAGCCTTAATTTTATTGAATTAGGCTTAAAATGTCCTAGTCGACATTGGAAATATGAATGAATTCACACAGAAAGATTAAGGCAATTGTAATATCAGAAGATGCATAATCATATTGCTCTTCTTCTGTCCTACTAACAATTTATACCATAAAAGTTTACCTCTGGATAAGAAACTGCAATGACTGATGGAGGCAAAACAGAATCATATTTCTCATGTCAATGTTTCTAATTCTGACTCTGTTTCATGACTATGCCTTACATTAAAAGTTATGTTCTCAGCTTGCTCATGGTATATTTCTGTTCACAGCTTCTGAAAGGCAGTGGGTATGGCATGAGACCAGTAAATTTGCTAGTCAAAATAAGAATTATTTAAAAGTAGGAACACAACCTCAGGAGTAAGTCCATTGCACTCTTTAGTAGACTGCATGCTTAGTAAGAAGCACTTTCATGCCAACCATCAGGCAGCTTTATCAATAAGCAGAAAAAGTCACTAACACTCTAAACACAAATGTGCCCTTTCGCTTAAGACAGTCTTTCCAGCGCTGCCCACAGGCAGCTGGTAACTGCAGGTGTACTCTCCACACTGACAGCCCCTGGAGACAGAGCTCAGGCAGAGTTTCTGCAAAACTACTAGCTGAAATACCTGTGTAAATAAGACATTAACCAGACAGCTAAGAAGGTGAATGGGATGGAGGAGGAACTAAAATGAGTATAAAGTGGAGTCACATTTTTGCCAATAGTGTTAACTCTAAAGCAAAATGACAGCTCTGACAAAGCTTTATGCATGTTTCCCTGTTGTCTCTCATGCCAAAGTAGCCTGCTAATGTGTGATTAGAGTGATACAGATCCTTCAGTGTTAATATAATTAATGAAGAAAATGAAAGAGTCCAGCTAGTGACCTGTGAACAAAGAGCATATGGTTTTACAAAAACTCCCTGTATTCTGTGAATGGGTTACAGTATTTGGTGAATATGTACTTTTAGTGAACCACCATTTGACATCTCACTGGGAGGTGCAACATGGCTGTCTGTGAGTTTGCAAAGGTGCAGTACTTCTGGTCTGCATATATATATCATACATATATATATGCATATATATCATCCATATATCCACTGCTGTTTCTTCTCCACAGCCATCCAAAAACTGCTGAAGAATGACTCCTCTTTTCTCTGAGATACTTTCTATGACTGAATTCTCTCAATTGGATCTGTTGCTGGCTGTCAGGCCACAGAAAAAAAATTAGGCTTACATCTGTACAGACATAAGGGTTGTGTCTGTGAACACAAACTTTTATTATGTCCTTCTTTCCAAATAGCCTGACATTTTTTTTCTCCTTAATGCACATGGCTTTGAGATGTCAGCTATCTGCCAAAAGCTGAAGACTCGCCCAAGCCGACTTTGGCTAGCAAATTAGTCAGCATGTGTTTCTACTATATATGCTATTGGCTTAATTAGGTTTAATTAACAAGTGCTTATGTCTGTTGTAGTGGACAATGGCTATCTAGTGAGGCTTATTTATTGGCAACATGTGGTATTTTGGTGAATGATTGTCAGAACAGCTATAATGAAGCATTTCAAAGAACTTGTTTAGTTCAGACTTGGAACACTAAAAATGTTTTTCAGATGTCTGCATAGTTCTTATTTCTTTGAAAATGGACCTGGTGCTTCTTTCAGCATGTTGTGACCTAGGGAGATGGGAGCTGGGAAGAAACTGTCATAATATTATATGGTTTAACCAAAATCTTGTATGTAAAACAGCAGAGGTACCTGAAAGCATAATTCTTATTGTAAAATAACATCCTTTTAAAAGCCTACTAACATTCCTTCTTTGTATCCTAAGGCAGTTACGTATGCCCTAGACTTTACAGTGATAACCAAGGAAGTAGGATCTATATTTCAAAAGACACAGAAATTTAGCATTAACTTCAAGTAACTTGTAAAGCAGGATACAATTAGAAACGTATACTCACAAACTCAATACAAGCCTAGATACTAACAATAGTTAAAAAGATTTGGCACAAAAATTTATCTAAGAGAAAAACTAGGCAAATCCTACATAATAAAAGATGCTGGTCGAAGCAAACATGGACTTTATAATATAATGCTTTTTCATAGGATTGGCCAGTAAAAGCACAAATTCAGAACAATAGTTTGCCATTAAAGTTAATCTTCTGATCCAGGGTCGATGCTGACAGTATTTCTGTCTGGATTTCAGCTAGGAGCTCACTCACAGTTTAACCACTTCTGAATACAAATCCTTAATCTTTCATGGAATTGTGTTGAATTTTGCTGGAAACAAAGCTCTTTCCTTTCGTTACTTCTTTGAATTCTTGCTTTCAGGCCTGTACTTGCAAACCATCAATAGAAAAAGGAGCCACTTCAGTACTGGCACTCCTTTGGCATAAAGTGGCATGGAAACTGAATTTATAGGCTTCCAAACAGAAATTTCCAGGACAAAATTTTCATTCTGGATCAGTGTTCTCAGCATCAATCCCATCTCTGATATTACTGAGGGGACTGTCCACCATTCCCTTCCCACCCCTCAGATAAAGAAAGTTAGGTCTCCTGTTGACAGGCAGCTTTCACAGCTCCTTTTTCCCTGGAGAAGCCAGGACCAGGAGATTATTCTAAACCACCTCATGTTATTGCCAGAGATAGGGGAAAGGTAATCAGTTGCAGGGGGAAGGATCCCTTTGGTTGAGTAAACGTGGTAAAGGGAGCACAGGGGGACCCGGCTTCCAAGCAATCACTTGGGAATTGTTCACTTTTCCTGCAGATTTCATTATTGATTGTGTTGTTGTCACTACTGCCTTTCTTATCTCATTGCTGTTTCCAGTAAACTGGTCTAATCTCAACCCTTGATCTTTACCATTTTTGTATCCGTACTCCTCTTCAGCATGCCACAGGGAGAAGGGGAAAAGAAGAGGCGGAGAGAGGCTGAGCCACACCTGACTTCAGTAGGAACACCATTCGTCTTCCACTAAAGAGACAAATAAACTACACCAGTTTTAGGGGGACTGCATGGTTCAGGGCTGTTGTAATAGGACAAATAGTCAACCAACCTAAAGTTGATGTGTGGAAAAAGAAAGCCATGGGATCAGAAGTTCTGTGTGATCACTTCTGTGAAAGTGCTTTATCAGTATACAATTTATAAAGAAATGTCACAAAACCTCTAAATCACTGATATTTAAGCAAGACTAGTGAAACCAGATGGCATTTCAGCTTCTAGTTCTAAGAAAATATTATAAAATACTTAGAATGTTTAAAAGGAACTGGTTTTGAGTATTTTGACATTTGATTGAAATTCTATTTATAAAATGCAGCTCGTAGGACAAAGCTGATTTAAAATTATCCACAGTCCTTCAGTGCCTGAATGATTCACACAAAGTTTGCATACTCATGGCAAATGCAGGCCCAGTACAATCACATAGAAATCAGTGATATTATTTCTCTTGCACTAAATTTGTTTTGCTTTAACAAATAGAACTACTGCCTGGTTAATAATGTAATAATGAAAAATATAAGCAAGCGCGTTAAAGAAGTTGAACACTATTTTTTGGAGGAGAGTATTTCCATAATTACCTTTGTTATTGGGCCTCCTCATTTACTGTTAGTGAAATCCTGGAAGATCTGAGGCATCAGTTCCTACCCAGAAAATGTGGACATTAGACAGGATTCCTCATAAAACTTTTATGAGTAGGCTTATAACAAAATGCATTCTCAAAATAAAAGTTTGCAAATAATATGGTAGACAGGAACAACTCACCAGCTCTGATACAACAGTTCATCTGTTGGCCAGAGCTTATGTCAACAAGAAGAGTTCTGTGAAATACACTCTTATTCGTGGAAGGTAAGAAGCATCTTCCGAGAAATTCTGCCACGGTTATGAAATAGGATTTCATCAGAAGATGCAGAAATACTTATAGAGGTAAAAGCAACATTATAGCAACATTAGAGTGGAAATTCTGTTTATCCAATAAAGAAGAAGCTCCAAGCCAACCTTCTCACTGAAAGCATGATGATGTCCCTCATTACTTCTGATGTACATGACTGTTTTAATTATTTATAATTGCCTAATATACACACTGAGTGGAGTCTCATAACTTAATGATTGACAAGGAAAAAAAGGTATTCCTTCCTACCCTATAACCTGTGATCACTGTATCATACAGATCTTTTGCATACGCTGAAGCAAAGAAGGGAAAAATAAAGTATCCTCATATGAGAATAAATTTGAAATTCTGATGACAGGTGCTCAACTGAAACAGTGCTATGCTGGAAAAACAGGGAATTAAGTTCTACTCTTTCTCTCTCCCCTCTATTCCTCCAATGCACTTAAGAGACTCTGGCTTGCCCAGCTGTCTAAGGAAAAGGCTAATGTCCTTAGCTGTGGATGTAGGTGCTCCTTGCAAGAGATATAGCCCCTTAATCCAAAACCTAAGTACCGAGAAAGAAATTAAGACATCAAACTGTGCTGAAATTTCCCTATATCCAGGTTCAGTCAGCTCTGTTTTCTCTGTAGGGCTCTCCATGGGCCTCACCTTTCACCCTTCACTTGTGTTGTAAAGTAACTGGAATGCATAACAGAAAACTGTATATTCACCAAGTGCTTAAGCCCAAGGGTTGTCAAAAGTCCCAAACCTCCACATGAACCGTGGGCTCAGCTCAGGGCCCGGCCATATCCCTACACAATTCAACAAGGGATCACACTGCAGTATGAGTAAGGCTGCAATTTCACTTGAAATGGTGGAAAGTGTAATGAAAAATATTGGAACAATTTTTAAACTCAGAAGGCCCTTTAAATCATCCTCCTTCTTACATTCTTCAAAATCCCTGTAGCTGTGGCCTTCATCTTAGCACCAAGCACTACATTGCACAGAGCCAAGATTAGCCTTGTCATAGTGAAAAATAACCATCTGGCAGTCCTGGTACAGTGTAACAGTGGTCTGCTCAGAAAAGAAACAGTGCATTTTAACTATGGACAGCTAGTCTCACATCAAACACTGTTCCTGTGCTTAAAAGTAACTTTAATTGTTGTCACTTTCCCTAGGAGGACCCATGACATTTTTCCATGAGAAAGTGGGTGTTGCAAAACTGAAAGGGTGTGTGCAATGACATTTAAATTTTGTCCCTCTATTCAAAAGTCTCCTAATCGGCATAAAATTATAAAAATATTACTATATTTTAGTAGTATCTGCCAGAAATTCATTCTCAGGTGTCAGCTTTCTGATTCAGAGCAGTATTTCCATTTGCCACTCCTGAACATGACACCCAGTAAGAAAAGCACTGTTGCTGACATGACCCTGATAGGCTGACATACAAACAGAAATGAAAATTATGATGTTCAGTCTCCCGCTCATTGCCAGAATGCCCTTATAATGACACTACTCAGACTGAGTGTTTACTATGGAAAGGAAACAAAGGGTTTGCTCTGTATGTCTTCCATGAGACTATCCACACATTTTCTCCAGCATAAAATGACTTTTAAAAGCTGTTTCAAACAGGATGAAAATTAGGAAACTGCGTTCCTTCTATGCAGTGAGACAAATCAAAACTACAAAAGAGAAAAATCTCCTTAAGATTCTTAAACTAGATCTTGTAGGCCAAACAATGCAAAAACATGTGCAGATAAAAATAATCATAGAAACAGTAATTTATTATATTATTCATCAGAATAAACACTATTTATCAGACACTTGAATGCGTAGGCCTTTAATTTCCAACACAGCATCTGCTGCAGTAAAAGCTGCTGTTAAAAACCAATGACCTTCAGATGGACAGAGCTTTGGGCTCCATGCAGTAGCTGACCAACTAATGTAAAACCATCAAAAGACAAAGTCAGAACAGACATAAAAATAACTCAGAATTTCTTTTTCCTCTCCTACTTTTTTCCCATTTTAAAATAATTGCATTCCTCCATAAAGTCTATTAAAGATAACCTCCTAATTACATTACACCATCACACTTTGTTTTGCCACTGTATTTCGTAATTATGGTTGATCTGGATGTCAACAGCATTGTCAATTCAAGTGGAGCTTACCCAGCATTTCTTCATTATGTGCATTGCTGAACTGCCCATGACAGCAGGATATGGAATTTTGGCAGGCATTTGGTTTGTGCAGTACAGGGAAAGGCACATAGGGCAAGCCTACCCCTACCTTTGCTTCCCCTACATTGCATCTTTCACACTGATCAGATTTTATTTATTTGTTAGAAGAGAAAAAATATTCCAGGAAGGATGAATGCAAAGTCTAAATTCAGATTGTAAGTCTCTGAGGCAGAAAGTGTCTTGGTTTTTCTTTGTGATGTTGTGTTAATCAAAAAGGGATCCCAAGCCTCACCTCAGTTCAGTGCAAAAAGGAGACATTAATGACTTTCTGTGAAAGGCACCTAGAAGCACAATCATATGAGCATAAAATGACAATCATCCGTGTAAAAATGTATTACTTTTACAGTAATTGCTATTTTTATAAAACAAAAAGAGAGGCCAATGGTGAGAAATGTTTTAATGCCCGCAAAATTTTCATAACCTCACTAATTAAAATATTGAGGTATAAATTAATATACCAAACTCATGAAAAAATGAGCTCCATGCAATTGAAACAGGGAAACAAGATGCTTTAGGGATTATTTCCAAATGGAATCAAACAGTAAATTGCAATATTTAAAAGAAAAGTAATTTTAAAAATACAATTAGGAAAAATATCTCCTCTCCTCTCCTCTCCTCATCATCTGTTGGATCTTATAACAAATATAAACAGATGGATATTATTACTAACAAAAAGCTTTGAGCAGCAAGGAAGTTAATTCTTTTTGTATGAGGGCAGTTTTTTTAAAAAACAGTGTTTACTCATAGAAGCAGATTACTGGAAATGAGAGACAGGTAATTGTTTCTCTCAATGGTAAACATGAATTACTACTTTGTTTCCAAAGGAGTTTCACACACCCTCTAAAAGCTGAATGGCATGTAAGGTGAAATGCAAGATTGAAAAGATATAAAAGCTCTTTGTTGATTTTAGGCTTAGTTGAGAAGACGAAGAGACAACAGAGCCATGAGTTCACATCAGACATTCATGATGCAGGAATATTAGTCATGTAAACAAGGCAACCTGAAAGGATTAATAAGATAAATTATACCCTAGTTATCACCACCTGAAAAGCTGAAAGAAAATATTCTATTTAAACATCAAATCACACATTCCACAAACAAAGGATAAAATCTGACAATCTAGATAATAAAACAGATTCTTATAGTTATGCTACTGTAAAAGCACAGTTAAAAAGGAACAGAATCCATGCTCCAGGTTTTGCAGTAGCAAGCATCTGCCTGTTTGCCTACTTGCGGACATTTCTCTTTTAATTGAGTTATAATTTTCCTTGCACTAACAATCAGTTTGGGCCAGAAATTTCAGGCAAAAAACCTCCAAATTAGCCATTTTGCATAGACTTCTTCTTCTCCCTTCTTCAGCTCCATTGCCGCTCTGTGGACACACTCCAGCTCCTCAATGTCTCTAGTCATGAGTGGGCCTCTTGTCATGTTCAGAACTGAGCACAGGATTCAAGGTGTGGCCTCACCAGTGATACGTACAGGGGATGAACCCTTTCCTAGTCCTGATGGCCACACTATGTTGGATACAAACTAAGAATTTCAATTCATTGGCCCATGGATCTATCCTGGCCTAGAGCCTTCCTTCCTCCAGCAGATCAACACTCCCGCCTGACTCAGAATCATCTGAGTTGATGATGAATCAGAACTGATTGAGAGGTTACTTCATCACCTTGGTCAGTATGTGACAGATCTACCACAAGAAACCAAGGCTGCTTATCTGCCTGAGTACATACTGCTCCTAAATATTCTCCAGCAATATGAGAAACTTATCAATTATTTTTTTATTTTGATGATGGACCTGAAATTTTCCTGTTGTATTTCTACTTTTTGAAGCCTGCCTACACTGTCTCCAGTTTCGCTTTGGGACTTGCCTGCCCTCTCTGCACCCTTCTAAGTCTTTTAAAGAGATGTTTCCACCTAACAGGAAAGGCCAACTGGCATGTGACTCACCTTGCCTATACAGCCACCAACTATCTATGGATTTGGGGAATGCTTTTTAGTTTTCATAGCTTTTATTGACAGTCACTGCTTTGAAGCTTTCACAGAGATCTGCCCCCCAGGGGACTGGGATTGGGAAACATACTTGTGACCAAAGCGAAGAACTGGCTTTGACCCATTGGATCCAGCCTGTCCAGACCATCTGCAGAGCCTTCTGACCCTCTGGCAGATCAACACCCTCCTCCCACTTGGTGTCGTCTGCAAACTGACTGAGGGTGCCCTTGATCCCCTTGTTCAGGTCATAAACAAAGATATTAAACAAAACTGGCTTCAACATTGAGCCCTGGGGAGCCCCAGACTGTGAGCTGGACGTAACTCCATTCACCAGTACTCTGGCCCCAGTGTGGGGGCCATCCAGTCAGCTTTCATCCAGCAAAGAGTGCACTCATCCAAGACATGGAATGCCCGTTCTCCAGGAGAACTACGGGTCACAGAATTAAAGGCTTTACTGAAGTCCAGGTAGACTACATCCACAGCCTTTCCCTCATTTACTAGGTAGGAATATAGCATGCTATAAAAGAAATATGGTGTACTTTCTCAGAAATACCTTACTTTGCTCTTTTGTTACTTTTTATTGCTTCCTTCCTCTCATAATAAGAAGGGGAAGAGACAGACCTTTTCTTTCAAGTTTAAAGCAAGTGGATCTTTTCAACTAGAAACCTTGAAAAATGGCAAAAAAAATCGTCAAGAATGTATGGAGCATATAGATGTAACCTATATTTTCCAATCAAAATATTTATTTCCAGAAGACTTAGCCCATGAAATGCTGTAGTTCTTTCAACACTTTAAGTCCTTCTTGGGCTACTGCATAGCAGAAATTGGAACTTTTCTGTGCTACTAAGTCATTCCTGGATATTTCATCATATCAATGTGCATCAGTGGTTCTTGCATGCAATAATAACTCAAGGGAATATAAAAATTTTGTTAAAGTTTACCAGGCCATTTTAATTAAAAAATTGTCCTGTAGGAAAAGAGATGTTTTTAAAAGTAATTTTCCAATTGTAAGTGCTTTCAACTTCATAGTGTGCATATCTGCAGGCAGATATCTTGGGAACATGTTATAAAGAATCAATGACATTACAAGATGCAGAACTTCAATGTCTCCTATCAATTTGGATGCACTTGCACTTCTTTAAGAAGTGCAGTGTTGGGTTTTAGTGGGTTTTTTGTTTGTTCTTTTTTTTTTGATTGATTGATTGGTTGGGGTTTTGTTTGGTTTTTTTATTTGTTTATTTTTTTTTAATAATGAGAGTGAATAGTTGATTACTGAAAGACAAAGAAGTAAATTTAAGGTAGAAGCAATAATATAGCAGGAAACACAATAAAGATGGTTGAATACTGAAAGCTGCGACCATTTCTTGACCAATCTACTAATTCCAGGTGAGACTACTATAAAAATTTTCAGTTCTATGGAAATACCATATGTGATTGACATAGTAGGGTTTTTTTGCCCACCAAAAAGAATTAGATTTTCTTAGGGACAGATAGGGTCTTTGATTTCCTCAGTAAACTGCATTTCATGTGTTAGAAGCTAGATGAAAAAGGACACCTGGTAGATGTTTAAAAGAGTGTTGTAGATAGTATATTGTCAAAGTGAAAGATAATTTAGTCTGACTTCCACCACATAACGGTGGAAGCAACTCACAGTCAATGGGTTTTGTTCTTATTTAAGAAAGGTTTAATAATTCTCACTAAGATACATCACAGGTATAAGAAATCTAAGTCAAGATTTATAAAATGGCTAACATGAAAAAAAAAATTGCAGAAGTTACTTTTGTAAATTATGTAGGACCTCAAATACATTGTCGGGAACGACGGGAGACAAGCACATCCGATGATGATCAACAAGTCTCAGTTTATTATCAACAACTCTGTTCTTTATATAGATACAATAATGAGGCTCATACATATTGCAAGGCTAAGCTCATCATTGGTCTCTTAGCCAAAAGTCATCTCCGCCTATTCGTGTGTTATTGTAGTCTGCAGGTGTTGAGTTCTCTCCTTTTCCCACACATCCTGTTTTCACTCTATGCAAAGATACCTTGCCCAGTGTCCTTGCCACTTATCACTTAACTAGCTGAATTCCATTACGGCCATGCTCTGCTAGCCAGCTTCCCACACAACTCTCCACAATACAGCACCAACAGAATCACATGAAATGAGTTTTATTATTTCAAACATACGTATAAACATGTAGAAATGCCTGTGTCTTGCTGTTTATGAGAAAGCTCAACATATATTTGATTTAAAATGTAGAATGACTGATTTTTTTTCATAATTCCATAGTTTCTATCACTTAAGTAAAGATAAAACAGAGCTTTTTAGTATACATAAACCAAACCATGCACTCTGTATAGAAATGTTTGCTTATATTCTCCAAACTACTATGACTTCCAGCAAAAGATTGTTTTAAAGTTGTTTTTGGCTAAAGATTAGGAGAAACTACACCAGAATGACCACACATTATCAATGTGGCATGTGGTGTCTAGGATGAAGTCCATTTGTCTGTGGATGTGGCTCCTTCCCTTTGGAGTTACTGCAGCTCTGTTAGACCTAGATTTTTAAGAGCACAAGGCTGTGATTCATATTTCTTAGAGTTCTTTCTTCTCATAGTACTTTAGTTGCTAAATCTCTGGGTACACTAGATTCCTCTTATTATTTTTTCAGTTACACCTCTTTTCTGTCATGAATTTTTGACTAAAATCTTAATATTTGACAAACTGCACAGAATAGATCAATGTCAAAAGTTCAGCTTTGCAGCTGAAAGTATCTGCTAATAGCACCTCCCTTCACACAATGAGAAGGGAACCACTGGCAGTGTTCCTTTAAGAGGAATGTCAATACCACCCTCTTCCGAAAAAGCAAACTTCTGCTCTTGAGGTACATATTGGCTATCCCTATATTTTGTGGGGGACTAAGACAGTGTTCCCAATGGCTGCTATTGGTCCTCTCTCATGTAAGCCCTCTCTCCTGTTGTGCTAGTGCCATTTTAGCAGTTTGTATGGATCAATAATGTAAGGTTGTAATTCCTGTATTTCAAAAGTTGTAGATGCTAAATGAAAAATTCAACTAAATGAAAAATTCCATGTTTTGACAGTTGTTTTTTTTCCAGTGGAGGTCCAAGTGTGCTCTTTGAAAATTATTTTATTATAACATCTGCACCCAAACATATTTCTTCAGTTCTTCAAGGTTGTTTTGTGGTTATTACAGCAAGTTCCCTATTGAAATGGGTTGAACTACTTCACCCTTACTCCAGAAGGGAAGTCAATGTACTGCAAAACTACAAGCAATTACAAAATATTTTTTTCCTTGCAGAAGCGCTTCAAGGACCAGTTTACCAAAACACCCAGCACATGGTTGATAACAAGCTCTGAATGAGATAGCTTGGACACTGGAAGTGACTTAGCTGTGACCACTAATTGCAAAACAGGTTTGTGCCTCTTTACGATATTTTGGCATGCTCCAATTCCATGTTAAATCTTTTCAGCAACTGATGTGAGCACAGATCTATATATTTTGAAGAAGAATCTTAAATAGAGTTTGTGGAGAACAGTTTGGTCACATGAATCTTTGTTTCTGTCCCTTACAAGCACATCTTTGATGACATGAAAGAAAAATATAAATATATTCCTACAAAGATCACACAATAATCAGGTAATTGAAGCTAAAGGCACTTTGCAAAATACTCTGAAGTAATTATTTTAAAAGTACTTTAAAATAAGCACTCTTTTTTTTAACTAAAAGGAGAGGTCCTTTAGCAGTGAGCTGCAGCTGTATCTTTAAGTCCTTACTGATCTGGAAAGAACCACTAAACACTTAACCAGCCCTATCCTCAGTGACCGAACCTCCTTAGTCCTTCAGATACACATGGATAAAAGGTTGGATTTACAAATAGCAGAGAAATGACTGGGCCCAGCCTACTTGCAACAAAATAATAACTCCACTTGACTAAATCCTTTTTCTTAAAATACCTCTGACTCCTGAATATTCAGCAGATTTATGCAAAAGATTAGTTTTAAGTGGTAACACAACAACAGACACTTTAATCTAGACTGGCTAAAACAAAATTTTGAATTACAATATTTTTAATATCATGAAAAAGGTTATTTGACTAATTTATTCTTTGCTTCACACAAATATTCTGACTTCCCTTTAAAGTAAATGGTATAGACATAAAGCCAAGCTTTTTTTTCCCCCCAATCTGGAATTACAAGACAGGGTGAAACAGGGTTTCATATTTGTGGCTGTTTTTACCCTGAAACTTGAGGGTGTTACTTGGCATGTTAAAAAAAAAAAAAAAAAAAAAAAAAGCCAACCAGTTATTATTTTGTGGGACCAAAACCAACACCACTATACATGTGAAGTGGTGTAGGCATATTTAAATTGATAGGCTCCAGTGTTCTTTCATAAAACCTGAAGTCTACATGACAGCAGAAGCTTTTGGATTTTCTTAGTGAACCACTGATTCTTTCATTTTGTTGTGCAGCAGCTGAAGAGCAAGATGTAACTTCTCAGTATGTCGTACCATGACTTTCTGCAGCCTTGAAAGGCACTTCCCTCCCCCCCTCTCACCAGTAAGTAGGCAGCAGGGGTAATTCAAATGGGAAGAGAGAGAATGGTGTGTGGAAAAGAATATAATGTGTTCTAGAAACAGTATTGGAGAGTTTTAAATTAAAATAGAAAATACAGATATATCACCATCCTATATGAGCTCCATGTCATTTTTCACCCTATAAAAATCTTAGTCTGGTGCTGAGTACAGCTTTAGTCTTGGTAACCAAACCAGTGTGAACTGCACGTGAGATATCTACATGGTCTCACAGTTTGCCCTTTGTACACAGACAAAAAATACAACAATTCTCTTATTTAACCAGACTCAAGGATGAAGATAAGTTCACAGCTTGTTTGCTTCCCATCTACAAATGTAAAACGTCATGCCAACCTCCCACTAATAAGTTAAGGACCAAGTATATATATCTACTAGAAAATTCTTCTCACCAATGAAACACAACAAAATATTTTTGTATTCTCTTCTATTCTGCATAAATTGATCAGAAATCCCAGTGGCTTTGCATCTCCATACTCACAAAGTGAAATTTGAGCACAAATTTTGATTTGTGATGTATATTTTTGTGTAAATGCATGTGAATATGCAGACTTGTATATAAAGAGGAAGAGAAAAAGTGGAACAACAGAGTCTTGTATTTAAAAACATAGGTGTTAAACCCACCTGAATGAACAATATAGTCCCAGAAAAGGACAGAGTAACTTCTAAGGAAAAAAAATCCACAAAATGTCTAAAGCACAACTTCGAATCAGTTAATGTCATGTTACTTTTACAACTGAGTTTGCATTTAACAAAATCAGATTGTTTAATAAAAGGAAGAAATATATTTTGCCTTCTTTTTGTATAAAACTTTGGAACAAAAGAAGAAATAGGAACTGAATGTGCAAGAAGAATGTTCCATCATTTTCTTATCATAAGATAAAAAGTTAAAGTATTTTAGACTCTTATTTACAGAATTATCTCCAGGAGCTTTTTTCGTCTTAAGATATCAACAGATACTTATTATTTAACTTAAATTATTTTCCATGTATTTATTTTGTGGTCAAAGCTACATTAATATGTCTGCTTCCACAGATACACACATTTTCAAACAGATGATCTAAATGAAGGTGATATTCCTTCCAACAGGCTGTTTGAATTTATCAATGTCATGCCAATACTTTTGGTGTGTTTTAACACCATTTTTCAGGTGCCAGTTGCAGTTTGCCATTTATACTGAGGAACAGAAGATATAAAATTCTGAAAGCAGAAGACAACAGCATTCCCTAGCATCTGATGCTCTTAAAAGGAACATTTTTAACCAGACTGTATGCATTTTGAATAATCATTTGGAACGGGAAAAGGAAAAAAAGAGTGAGCTTACTTTGATTTGACTTCAATGGATCATGGCATAAACGGAAAGTTTATCACCTCTGGAACAGATTCTCTTCCCAACTCTTCAGGTTCACTGAAACCCCTGCCTAGGAATTAAACAGATCAGTTCTTACCTCATGCTTTTGTGTATGTACATATCTATTTTTACATGGATGTAATTACATGTGAATATATGCATAAAAAACTTTATTATTTACTGAAGAACAGTAAATTATTTTTTCAAAATAATCAAGAAATGAAATTATACCCTGTATCATACAATATTTTATGTCCTATCCATAATTTTGTATATACCACACTTAGTGCCATAAACAGTACCTGTGAGCTTACCTTTTAGCTCAGCTAATGCAAGAGAAAGCTGAGGATAGCATTTATACCTTTTACTATTATTTCACTTGGTCAGAATATTTATAAAATGTACTTTTCAAGAAAATCTGGGAAAACATTAATATTTACTTTTTCATTCAAGAAACACATTGATATACCTTACTCCTAAGTGGGCAACTAAAAGTCACATTCTAGAGAGAAGATGGAATTCAATCAGAGGCTTAAGGCAGCACAATCTTTCTTCTATAGAGGAAAAATCTTCCTGGATTGGGTCAGATGCTAGTAGTTTTCTGCAATAATCTCCCACTCAGTAAGAAAATATCTAACTAGGCCCAAGACATCATGTAATGGTTTCTCAAATATTTTTAATGAAAAAAATAATAATAATCCAACAAAGCAAATACTTAAAGCAGGATTTAAAGATAAATTAAATTATATTTTTCACTCTTTCATGCTTTTCAAATACTTAGTATATCAATAAATGTTTTCTTCATTTTTGCTGGAGGTTTACTGTAGATGTCAAGCAATGATACAAAAAAGTTCAGGGCACTATCAATATAATCAGCTGACTGATATGAAGATTTCTATTTTTAAAGTTCTGTTACATTCTCAGTAGAAGTTAAAAACTCTGTGGAGTAAAAGATCCAAACAAATGACTGAGAAACCAAACAGAACCAAACAAAAAAACCCAAAAATATCCCCCAAAGCTGCTCCCCACCAAAACAATCAACGAAAAACCAAAAACAACAAAAACCCCCACCCAAACAAAAGCAAGTGACAGAAAGATACCTTGAGAAATAATTTTTTTTTGTGAACTCAAGAGCTGCTTACAAACATTTTCTAGTACTGTATTCCAGAAAAACCATATTCTAGCACTTCTCTGTGCGAGTAAGTAAACTAGTCCCAGATGTTCTTCACAGGCAAAAGAAGAAGATATTAATGCAGAGCAGTAAAATTATGAGAGACCTTAAAATGAGAAAGAGTGGATATAGAGGGACAAATATTCCCTGCAGCAAAATTCTACATCCAGCAATATTTCTGCAATTGCCCAGGTTTCTTGAAAAGAAAGCTGTGCTTGACAATTAGGTTAACATAATTGATTCTGATGGTTTCTTTTCTCTCTGAGAGAAAGGAAAATTCTCAATATATCTTAGGACATTCAGTATATTTTACTTAACGTGTTAGATACCTAGGATGAAATCCTACCTCATCTGAAGTGAATGGGACCTGTGGAATGCATAGGGCCCAATAGTTAGCCCTGTACCTCATTCATTGAAAGTCTTTCATGCTTTACGACTCAGGGGATGGGGACACACACCAGACTTATGCTATTAACCAAGGTAGGACAATGTGTGAGGCAGGGAAAGGAGAGGAGGTTTACGGCTGTGCTGCAGCTGGCAGCTCACATTCAAGAGAAACCACTAGAAGATAACCATCCCGGAGCAATACTCCATAAATGACCAGGCACACTCTTAGGGCCTTTGGTGAAGTGCCCGAGAGTTGGGATAGAAGTAAATTGGGATAGAAGTAAACATGCTTCTCTCTCCTATTGTTTTCAAACACAGGGGCAAAATATGCCAGGCTTTGTTGAGCAATTTGCTTGTGGGGAATTTCACTCAATTGAGAATTCAGAAGTTGTCCTGTGGTTTGGCTGGCTAGTTCAGAGAGAAACAACCAATACTCAAAACTTATTTAAAGACATGTGGGACCTTGTCTGCACCATCTGACCAGTTCAGCAGGAGCCCTGTGTGAACCATTTACAGAAAAATCCTTTGGAACTCAGTCTTTTCCCATAATATCTCAGACTAAGACCTGAAGTCCAACAATCATCTGTGATTTTTTTCTTTTCTCCCTACATTTATTTGTTTTCTTTTTTTTCCCCGGTGAAATGGATAGTTTAAGAAAAGAAAACGTACAACCCTGTAATTCAAACTAGGTGTGATTTAAAAACAAAATATCTACTTACTTAAATGGAGACTTGGGATAGGCATTCAGGTGTCTACATACATTCAGATACATCAGAATTAATAAGAAACACAGGCAAAATCAAGCTCCTTCTAAAATCATGTAAATAAAACCAAAATGGACAAAGCTTTACCACATT
Source organism: Petroica traversi (assembly GCA_025920805.1). Classification (NCBI taxonomy): domain Eukaryota; kingdom Metazoa; phylum Chordata; class Aves; order Passeriformes; family Petroicidae; genus Petroica; species Petroica traversi. The sequence continues at coordinate 3,173,538 of JAHLSL010013749.1, forward strand.
AATTTAATTAATTCAATACCACTGCTATTTTAGAGGAGTTGCATTGAAGTAACTGCTCTTCAATGTAGGTATTACATTTCTCTTGAAAATTAAATGCCATATTCTGAACGGATCTGAAAGACTGTAGAATTTGCTATGCAAAATGCATGTAGGAAATACCCTAAAGGTTTACCCACATTTTCCTTTTGTTAGAAAAATGTTTCTCAGCTTTGCTGAGCTAAAGAAAATTCTAGAGGAAAGAAAATAATGGAGAGGAGAGGAGAGGAGAGGAGAGGAGAGGAGAGGAGAGGAGAGG
>JAHLSL010013749.1:3185851-3286104 GCA_025920805.1 Petroica traversi
GCCCGGGGCGCGTTCGGGGACACTGCCCTGCCCTGCGCGGGCCCGACCTCCCCGGGCAGCGGCCAAAGCAGCTGCGGAAGCGTTTGGTGCCTCTGTGCGTTTGAAAAAAAAAAAAAAAAATACGGTATGCCTTGGGGGCCCTTCTGTGGAGGGGTCATTTCAGTTTATCGAGGGAAGATCTGCACAAATTCTGTGGCATAGCGTGCTGAGGAGGCTACTTCTCGTGTTTGCTCATTTGTTTGTGGTGTCAGTGCAAAAATTAATAAATCGCCAGCGTCGTGGTTAAGGGGCAGGGAGTACGGTTAAAACAAGTATTTAGATTAGTAACACTAAGTTTCCATGGAAGTAACACAGAATCCATGGAAGCTGTGGGATGCGTTGCTGCTGTGCCCTTCATAAGTTCTTTGTGGGTGTGTACTTGCTGCTGAGGTCCTTGCAGAGATTTAGGGACAGGTTGTTTCTGACCCTGGGCATCTGGTATTAAGGAACATTAATCTTCCTTAATTTTGTACTTGGGTGCATCTGGAATATTTGGAGAGAAGTAAAAGCTTTACAGGCTTCCCAGTCAGAAATCGCTTGGTTTTAGTTATGCTTCCTCTTCCTTAACCTGTGATACTGTAGTCTTATAAAAAATCATTAACTTGCTTAAGACATTTGTTGCTTTAGAAATTCAATGTAAACTCTAAACGTCCAGTGTTGTAGTTGTAAGTGAAAAATACTGCTTGCGCACTAACTGTTCCATAGGATGCTCACAAGTGTCATAAAAAAACAAAAAAAACCAGTTTGGTAGAAAACAAAGGAAGTGCTGAGGCTCTCAGTGAAAGTACTCAGAATTATATCACTGTTTGTGATGAGATGTGCAAGTGCCAAATGCAGCTTACTTTAGTATGTGAAAACAAAAATGGAAAAGAAACAAACCAGTAAATTATAGTCAGAATTACCAGTTTTCAAGCACTGGGCAAGGTAACATTTGCTAGAATATATTTAAGGTAAGAATTATACTCAAGTTGTAATTGTAAATGTGAGTGATGTAACTTGGCAGTCGTTTACTAAACACTGTATAGAAAAAAAAGCCTCTTTTTTATCTTTTTTACTCCTGAGAAGTACTTCAGGGAAATTCAGATCCTAGTCTTGTAAGTTGTAGCAATTAATAGCAGCCCTTTGTCATGGTATGAAGAGTGGGTATGTTTAGGTTCTGAAGGCAATTCAGGCCTCATGCAGTACCCATGAAATGTTCTTTAACTTTCTCCTTTGGCCTTTTTATTTGAAGTATGAATTAAGTCTTTCTATATTGCTAGTTAGTTTATGAGGTTTTTTTTTAATTAGCAGCTTCTGTCAAAATACAAATAGGGTGGGTAGATGTAAAAAAAAATGACATGTTATATTAAAGCATGATCTATTTTGTAGCCTTAAATTGGAGTGTGAGAAACTGGCAAGTGAAAAGACGGAAATGCAGAGGCATTATGTGATGGTAAGTATATTTGTTTTTATCTTCATTTCAATAAATATCTCCTCATACAAAGTAAGTCAGCATAAGAAAATAATGTATGTTCATTTATTTGCAGTATTATGAAATGTCGTATGGATTAAACATTGAAATGCACAAACAGGTAAGACATTTTGCTTTCTAAGCCACAAAATCTGCAGTATGTTTGGTACATTTATATGTAGCTGTGCTGTTTATACTCAGATGGCTGTGTCGTGTCTGAATCAATAGCCTGATTTGTAGCCTGATTAGTAGACTTTTGCCTACTTCCTGTCAGATGAGGTGTAGATTAGGTTGAGCAGAAGTGCCTTTTTGATATCCATCCTGAAAGACTTTGGCATAAATAGGAGAGGTCTTGTATCTATTGCTCTAAAAATGTAGTTCAGTACTTTACAGGTTTGGTGTTTTTTGGGTTGGATTTTTTTTTTTGTTTAGTTGTTTTGTTACTGTAGAGGCTCGGACATGCAGAACTGATCCTGTGTCTCTGTAGCATATGTAGCCATAGTTACTCAAATCCCTGCCTTATAAAGGTATGAAGAGATTAGTGACTTGGAAAGCTCTAGTTATGACTATGAGTTTGCAAGTTCCCATAAAATTCACACTTATGGCCACTATAATGGTGAATAAAAAGAGTATTGAACTGGAACAAGACACTAAGGACCTCATAAGAGAAGAAAAGCTAAATGATTGCACAGCCCAGAGGACCCTCAATTGAGTAGTCATTGTCTGCCAAATAAAGCATTAATGGCAGGGTGTAAGTATTCTGTAGATATGCTGACATTCACTTTTTCATCAAGATGCTAGTACAATAAGTCTTTCAGAAATCGATGGCCTCTTAAAAAAATTATCATTAGATGAAGTTGCACAGTTGGACACATTTCAAAGTGCAACAATACAATTCTTTCTTGATGTGTATGTGCTATTTCATCTAAAACTCTTGTTTCATTAAATTAAAGAGCATGGCTGACCGGCTAGGGCACAGCGAAGAAATTGATTAGTTCAGGCTTCAGATCTTCAGTATATTCAAAGACATTCATTAAGCAAGTGAATTACAGGGTTGAATTTTGCTATTGTAACTCTGAACTCTTTGAATTTTTTTTTTGTTGTTTGTTTTGTTTTCCCCTAAAAATATCATATATGGTAAGGTGGCATTTTAATTCCATGGTAGCTTTCTATCTGCATATCTGGGTAGGCATTCTTTAGGGTTTTGGAGATACGCTTGTTTCAATTCAAAATAATGAAAAGGAGTCATATTATGACTACCTTTTTGTTTAGTTTTGTTTTTTTTAATGCACTAAATAACCAGATGGAACAGCAAGCTTAGTGTTTGACTTGGTTCTGTACTGTAGCTTAACTAATTTTCTTGTGTCTTGTGTTTTAGAATAATGTTAGTTTTTCTGTGAGGAGACTTTTTGTAGCTTTGTGATTTAGAGTTTCCTTGTCTTGCATTTTTTCTCTTCAGCAACTTCTTGGCATACTGTAACCTGTGAGGAAGGCAATGTCCATGTAGGAAGCTCATTTGCTGCAAGATGGATGCTGTTTTCAGGAGATCTTAGAAGAGAATGTGTGATTTCAGTTAGTGTACTAGGAATTAACTTTAGATAAAATTAATTAAACCCACAGGATTAAAGTGTGTGAGAACTAAGGTCTCCACTTTGACCTTAACATATGTATAAAGGTTTAATGTTCTGTATGAATGGCAATTAGAATTATGAACCCAGTAGGCAGTGATACTTCTGAAGCTTTTAAGATTCATGCCATAGCATTATATCTGTGTTGCTTCTAGTTGGAAAGAGTAGTGCACACTTGCTCTGTGCATGCTGTTAAGAATAGGCTTTTGAAGGCATAAATACATTTTGCTGGATATGAGTCTCAGATACTGTGCTTTCACATGTTAAGTAATTGTAATTTCTGGTAAAAGTAGCACCTTCATGTTAAAGGCTATTGATTTAGGTGCCTGAAGTGAGGATGCCAAATGGTGTTGCAGTTCAGTATGTAGGTGGCCTTAGATTACAGGAAGCAAAAAAAAAAAAAAAAGCCTAACAATGACATTCTTCTGAATTTCCACTGCTAACGATAAGTTCTGAGGAGGCTTTTGACAGATAGTAATCATAATTCTTATTAACTGGTGACGTCTACCCCCAAGGGTGTAGCCAGACTCAAATTGATGCTTTTTGCTGGCTGATCACCAGCATGGCCTAAGTGCTCATTATGTTGTAGAAAGGGCCTTTGGAGCTCTCATTACGTTTGACAGGAATTCTCTCTAGGGGGAAACTGGGCATTAGCTAGACTCCTGACAGGCTGAAATTATTCCTGCTTTATGGCTTATAACCAAATGCTAGCAAGGCATCATCAGGGGACACGAAAAATTGTCATTTCTGACAACATCTTTGTTACTGGAATATGCAGTGATGGGGAAACTTTCCAGTGAACAAGCTTTAACATTTTAAACATCTTCCTCCTGTTTGGATGCTGTACTTGCTCTGTGTGAAACTTGTCAGGCTGCTGGGCTGCTGTTTGAAAAACTAAAATTACACTGCAGCAGAGCTTATTTATGGAGTGTGGTGTGTACATCACTGTTAAGGTAGTCACTTAGATAAAATGAAGTACTTGCAGTTAGCCTGAATGTAAATGAGTTTAGTTCTTGCACTGATGGATTTGTCAGCAGTTCTGTCTTCATTTAATTTGCTAATCTGTTATAATTTAACTAAAATAAAGTTAGTCAAGACTTGAATGTTGTTATAAATGAACTTAACTGAGGTGAACTTCGCATACGCAAACAGCTGTACTGGCATGGCTTTTCACTCAAATGTGTTACATTTAAGTCTAGAAATGGCCGTGGTAAGGCTTCCCTCACAAATATAGCTTTGGCCCTTTGCAGTCTTTAACTGCATGGTGTGTGCTTAAATCAAGGTGCTGCTGCATTTCAACCTGCTGTCCGAATAGGGGTCAGGAAATAATCTTTTTGACACATTTGTTTCTGGTTTAGATTTGGTTTTGTCTCCTTCTTTTTCTCTGTAGGTTTTTAAACTTCTTTAATTTAAGAATTCCAAAGATTTTTTTTTTCCTTAGGAGCATGTTTTATGTAGACACTTATACTGTGTTCTTAGAAATTATTGTAAGGTGATTAGTTGCTGACCAAGTTTTGCATTCCTGAAACAGAAACAATCACCTGAGGATTTGTTTTGGTAGATGTAGGTTGGTTTAGATGTTGTTTTCATATGTGTCAAGACAGAATGAGTAAGAGCATTGTGTGGTCTTAAGTTCCTTTTCTGTTATACTGTCCAAGTGAGATTTTCCCCTATGTGATATCTGTGGCTGGCAAAGCAGATGAATCAACTGCTAGTGCCAAGATGAAGAGTTGGTTGGGTGTTAAAAATCCTGCTGTACTTAGACTTGCTGCCATTCGCTCCTAGGGCACTGCATCTTTATTTTTGCCAGCTCTGCTTGTCATCTTCTGTCACAAGCCAGAAGATAAGGTTTCCTGTGCATTTAATGTCTAGATTGGTTAGGTGCAAGATTATCTTTTGTTCACTGGCAGGCAGCCAAAGGTAAAAAAAAAATTGCCGGTGCTGAACCAAGTGCTAGACTTACAAACTACTACAGTGTCTGAGTTTCTGCTGTCCCAACATGGCAGGGTTTCCTTCTCTTTGGGTGGGTCTTTTTGATCTCTGTGACCTGCCTGGAGGCAGACCTGTCATTCAGTAGCTTGCCTGTTTGTAGAAAAGTACACAAACTCCAAAGCTGTATTGTGTTAACGAGTTGTACAGGAGTTACATGTCCGTTTTATCCTGGACTGTTCTCTGGAATCATTTCTAATGCTTTATGGCAAAGGACAAAGTCCTCTAATGATATCTCATTAGAACATCAGTCTTCAGGAGTGGGTTAAACAGGAGGGAATTAAGGAGCTTAGTTAGCTCTCTGCAGCTCTTGAGTCAGATGGCTTTGCTGTTGAAAGGGATTTAAAGATAAATTAATTTTTTTTCTTTTTTCCTACGTTTTAATTATTGGAATGAAAAACTCCTTTAGGTTTTGGTGGTGTGCAGTGAATGTTTCAAGAGCATTTTACAGTTGGCACAGCCACAAAAGACATGTGAAAACTGTTTTTATTTAAAAGAGAAAATGGTAGGATTGACTGCGACAGTATTTTCTCTGAAAAAATTGTACTTATTCTACAAATATTTGGTTTCTAAATGAGTACAGTTGTGTCAGCAGCCTAGCCATTTCAACCACAAATAGAGTTGCCAGTTTGAAAGAGGGGAAAAGACTGGAGTAATTACCTCAACTTTCGTGACTTTTGAACCATGTTTCAAGCTCGAGGCCAGCATTATTGTGAAGGAGTTATCTGACAGATTCAGGGCACTGTGAAGTAAATCTCTGTGTGGCTTTCACATAACCATGTTGTCAGATACCATCTATTATGTCAGCTCCACGTAGAACTTAATTCAAAAGTGTGTCACAGTGTAAACACTGTACATACGTTAAATAGTGCCTGATCATCTCTCATTTTACACTTGGTCTACCAGATTTCAGGTTCCTCACAGAGCTGGAGAAAGGAACACTATTCCTACCAGCTACATTGTTTAACTTCCCTTGTGTTGCTGGTGCTTGCATTGGTACATGTCTGTTGATTTACTTCGTGTGTTTCTTCAGTTGGGAGGAAGGAAAAAAAGTCCTGGTAACTTTTGGGTAGGGGTATGAGTAAGAGGGAGGATACTTTGTCAATGTGCAATATCCTTTTGTCACAACAGATTCTGTGGGGAAAGCTTAATGGTTTTCCTCCTTTTGCTGGTTGCGATGCCAAATCAAGCTGAGTGTTTGAATTGCCTTTTGTCCCTCTCTACTTAAGTGTTTATAGCAAAGTGCTAAAATTGCGGTGCAAATGGAAAATTAGGATCCTGTAGGCTTGATAGATCACCACTGGCATATAGTAAAAGCCTATAAAACCAATTTTGGGTCAACTGGCACTTATCAGAAGACTGTACGGTACCTACTTTAAAAATGATAACAGCTTTGAATGGAACTATTGAAATTACTTTTCCCCTTGGGGTAAGATTTAGGGATGTCTAATGGCAATTATGTCAAACACTACTGTTGTCACTTTCTGCATCACACTTCTTAGTTGGATTCTTGAGTGTAGGTATTTGAGCAGTAGTTGGTTACATAGTTCCTCTCAGGGTAAAAACGAAGGCAGGAAGAATTAATGATTTTGTCAACATTTAATTGATAAAACAGCTAGATTAATGGATTAGTCCTTATGATTACTTGTAGGCTATGACTTTTAAAGTTCTTGCAAGTTGGTCCCATAGTCAAGCTGAATTTGCAACCTGTGTTCTTGTATCAAATTTCTACTTAAAATAGTTTTCTGGAGGTAATATTGCGTGACATGTCGGGGCAGCACTTTCTAGTGTTTGACCTGCCCTTATTGTGAAGAATTCTATCCTTCACCAATTGGGAGTTTGCCTTTCCGCACTGGTAACCATTGTGTGCCTTTTGTTCTTCTGTTGTACACCTCTGAGAAGGAACTGACACAGTCCTCTCAATAATCACTTCTTTGTCAGCAATGATGTCTTCTCTCCCATTAATTCCCATCTTCTTGAAACTGATCAAATCTATTTTCTCCCCGGTATGATGTGCACTCTGATTGCCTGATCATCTTACTGGTGATACTTAGACTTGCTCTAGTTTAGCAACATCTTCCTTCTTGCCAAACAAGGGGAATAGAAGGGGAAATGATTTCAATCAGCCAGTCAGTTACAGTCATTCTCCGGTGTCCTCATATGAGGTGTAGCCTTCATCAGCACATGTGTGGGGCTGATGCATATTCAATTTGTTCTTCAGAGCTTTCCTCTACAAAACTGATTTCTAACCTGTTTCCATCACTGCTGTACTATTGTGGCGAGAAAGTTGTTCCTGGTCTGGGACAATCCCTCCACCTTTGTTTGCTCCGAACCTGGTTTCCACTGTCTGTATTTGATGGCTGCTGCTTCTCAGGACAGAAGCTGATGCCTAGCTGCATTTTCAATGGAGTCAAAGTGTTGTACCTCTTGCAACCCATGTTGACTGCTTTTCAGGTTGGGCAGTCCCACCTTAAACAGTTGTGCCGCTTTCTTTGATCACTTCCCTTGCTTTTCACTCAACCTTTTTAATTTTTAACTTAGCCTTTTGAAATAAGGAAACTAGAACTATATGCAGTTCTCAGGGTGCTGGTGAGCCAGAGATCTTCTGTTTTTTGGATTTTTTTTTTTGTTTCCCTAATTTTTATTTCTTCTTCAGTCTTCTTTACTTTTGACTGCCATGAAGTGCTGAATGGCTGGAGACTCCTTTTGCTTTTGAGTTCTTGCTCATGAATGATAATTGTAAGCTCAGGAACCATCATTTTATATGGCTAGGGATGTCTCCTTGTGAGTGTAAATTTTTTGTATGTACAATTGCTTCATTGCCCATTTACTCTTATAAGATCTCTTTGCAATTCTTTAGCTGTTACTTTTACTTTCTTATGGAATAAAATACTGTATTTCTATTTACTTGCGGCCTTTGTATTTACTTTAATTCTTATATGGAGCAAGTTTTCTTACTGCTTGCCATCTTTTCCAGGCAGTGCTGCTGATCATATTAGCAAAACAGATTGCAGCAAAGGCTCCTGTGAAACTCCACCAGTGAACTGTTTCTGACACAATGCTGGAGGTGATTGAAAAGTGGATTAGAGCTTGCTGAAATTGAGTTTAATCTTAACTGAACTCTAGTTAAATCAGGTTAGACTTAAAAATCAGTTATTTCCTGAGGTTGTCTCTTTTATAAAAGAAGCTCTAGTGCTGCACAAATAAACAAAAACCTCCAACAAAACAAAAAATTTAAAATACTGCAACCCTGTGAAATAATGCTATAAGCGTTTTTTAGTTCCAATTTCACTTGAAAGTATTGTGATTATATTCCCAAGTTAGAGATTCCAATACTATTTCCATAGGTTTATATGAATCTTGACAGCATCCAGGTGGGCGGTTTTGGTTTTTTTGGATTGGAGTGTTGAGTCTGATTTCAGTTGTTAGCAAGCCTAGTTATAAAATACACTTTCTAGTATGGGGAAATCAGTTCAGGAAATTAACGTGTTTGTTGAGTGTCCCTGAACTTTTTTATAATGATAATATTCTGTGTCTAATGAGAAATTGCAGAGTGTTTAATAAGGGTCTAGTCACTAATTGGGGATTGGCTAAGTTGCTCCGCCTTTTCTTTACGTTCTCCAGAACATTTGTTCTTTGTGAACAAATTAACACTGATGATTAAATTACTGATTAAAGTTCTTTGAGGGGTGTGAGGTAAGCTTTGTGTCAGGGCTGCCTATCTGAAAGTATTTTGTACTTCTTACATGATCTAAAGAACTAACTAGCCTTTTTTGCTATGTGATAACAAAACAGAAAACTGAGGTTAATTTGTGTTTTAGTTTAAGACTTCTTAGTTTGTTTGGGTCTTTGGATTTAATTTTTTTTTTGTCCCACTCCCTCAACAACATGGATTTGTTTTTTTTTTTCTGTTTGGTCTTTTTTCTTTGTCTTGAAGCTTTTTGATGTTTGTGTAAACAGTTGGTCAAAGCAACTTACTTTTAAGGTGACCAGTCACTGTATTGACAAGAACAGACACAATAGAAAACTGCATTAGGAGGCAAGCCGTTGGGACTTGCAGTAAATATATTACAGAACACAAGTGCATTGCCGATACTGCTTGTTTAGCAGTTTGCAAGGGCAATGGTAGTATGGATTTTTGAATTAGGAGGGAAGGACTGATCTTTCTGTGTGCTGGAACATCTAGTTGATGGCTGAGGATAAAATTGATTTAGAGAACAAAATGCTGCCATCTCTGTGCCATTTTAAAGGCTTCTATGGATTAGCAAGCAAAAACAAAAGATAGCTTTCATTTTGGAGAAGGGGAGCAGGAATGGGTATGCTTGTTCAGCTGCATCTTGATTAGATAGTAAGTCTCTGAGAACCTGCTTTTGTTGCCTCAAGAAAAAGAAAAGAAACTGGGTGGGTTTTATGATATGTGAAAATCTGCCTATTTATGAATTTGTTTTCTAAAGTATTCTAAACCCCTTGAAATGCCATGCTCTCTGCTTGAAGATGTGATGATCTCAGCTTTAAGTATAGAAGTTTGAATTACACTGGCGAGAAGAGATGAAAACCCTACACTTTCTTGGGAAAAATTACTTAGAGAAATATTGTTCTTTTGTACTTTTGCCCCAACAGTTTCTATTTACAACAAAGTTTTCTGTTTTGTTAAAAAAGTAAAACGTTTAAAACATTTATCTTTCTTTAAGGATGTAAGGGTGTAAGGTCATTCTGAATTTGTTTTGTTGTAACTGGTTATTAGATTTCCAGCCATTACTTTTCAGACGGTAGACTAGGCTAGCTGTCTGTGGCCTCAAATGGTGTCTATAAATTGTCAGTTAAACAAATGCAACATTTTCACCAAGACATATGTAAAACCTTAAAGTTGTTTCTTCAAACTGAAATATGACCTCTAGAATCACGTCACTGGCGGGGACCTGGTGCCTCCCTGTGTCCTCCTAGCAGGATCAGCTATACCAGTGTCATTGCTGAAAGGGTGCTTTTTCCATCTGTTACCAAAGACTTCAATGGTAGTGGCAGCCCTCAAGCTCTTCAGGTAGCAGATTGCTTTTATGTCCTTGCTGTTGAAGTGCTTCTTCAGTTACAATTTCAGCCTTTTCTGTTGTAGCTTCAGCTCTTTACTATGCATTTCCTTCGCCCCGAATAAGGAGAGCGAACCATTCCCCTGCCTTGCAGAACCACGCTGCATAGCTCTGAAGTTGAGTGCTCATTCTCTGAATGCTGTTGCCCAGCTGAAGTACAGTGCAGTACTCCAGGGGAGGAAATGCCGTGCTGAGAAGCACAGAAGGTTTACTTTAGTGTACGACTTACTGCAGTGGCCGCCTTTTTTGCAACAGCCTGCTATTGACTTATGTTCAACTTCTGATCCTCTGTGACCGAGAGGTTCATTCCTAAGGCCCTTTATTTCCTTTTCTTTTATGTTCCTGTCTAGGCATGCTATGGGCCTTTATCCCTGTCCTTTTTACTTTTCAGTCCATTTTTCCATTCACTGTAAAGTGAGTTCTGAAGCTATTCTGCAGCATATTCTGTCTTTCTCAGCTTGAAACTCTCTGCAAATTGAGGATTAGAGTAAATGAAGAGGTCTTTATGCTTGTTAGTGGGAATTACTAAAAAATACTGGGCCCATCATGAATGCAGAACTTCCTAGTTTCAAAAAAACCCCTCAGTTTTATCCATACATGGCTTAATAATCAAGCAGTTTTGTCCTTGTTCCCATGAAGTTTTGGTTGTGCTGCAGTGTTGTTCCTAATAATGCTATGACTGTCAGATTCTTAGCAAAGATGTTAACATCATCTGCCTGTCTTGTCTAAAAGTTACCTTTTTGGGCTTTGCATAATTCTGATGATTTCTGGTGAAAAATATTTCTGAGCTGTGATTTTTTTTTTATCTGTTTCACTTGAAATTTTGTGGTTAAGAGGCTTTTTAATGCCTGAAGTTGAGTAATTAAGCTGGAGTTTTTGCTCTTTCATTTGCTGTATTTTGTTAGGCACTGTCCTTTCACAGTTTTCTATCCATTTGACTTCTGAGGTTCTGCAAGGTGTCCACTAGCTGCTAAGTCTTCACTAATGGGCTTTTTGTATTTCATCAGACCTAATCAATATGAAGATATTTTTGCTTAGAACTCTCTTCCACATTTCTTTGCTGTTTAAGCTGCAATGTTGACCTTACATAACTAGTAGTTTGTAATAAATTATTTGTAATGATTCTAATGTAGTAAAGATGCATGCAAAAAAGCATGGACTTTCTGGCCTTCTTGATGTCCCTTGACCAAATCTTCCCTTTTCTAAATGATGGGATCAAACCTGACTATTCCAATCTGTAAGCTGAAGCTTTTCTATAGCTGTTTCTTACTACTGGCATGTATGTTCTTGTATATGTCAGTATATGTTTATACTACCTTGCTGGATTTAGTTATTTCATATATGCATTCCTGCTTGTGTGAAGTCAGTGAAGGATCTGGGATTTAGGCTCTTGGCACAATTCCATCCTTTCTGTTTTTCCTCTCTCCTGTCCACCTTCGTGTATAGATTTATTAACTGTCATCCATGTTCTTAATATTGTTTCAAAAAGACAATGTCATCTCTCCATAATGCCGTTTGATCTTCCTCGTCAGTAGCAGGTCCTATAAAGCTGACCTTACCAGGTGGGACGTGGTTTTCTCCGGTTTTATTTGGTTTTCATTTTCTTCCTTTCCCAATCATTACAAACTGCACTGATTGCAGTCTTGATAAATTTTGTTTCTGTTTGGACAGTTTCAACAAGCTTTTGTATATTAGAATGCAATTTAGATGGTCTTTTTACCATTGGGTTCTATTCTGTAAGCAACAAAATATATATAAAAATAGTAAAATGGGTAAGGAATTTTCTGTCATGTTCCCAAAGTTTTGCTGAAAGATTTGCAGTGAAAATATCTATTATGTTCTCCTTCGTTGCAAATCCTATGTGGTAGGTAGTTCCACTAGTTACTATCAAAGGAGCTGTCAATCCTCTTAACTTGTTATTCATTACTGAGTCACCTGATGGCACTGAGGCATTGATATGAATAAGTGCTTAAATTGTTTTTCTGACTTGATAGATTTTTGAAACTGAGCTGTGAACATACTAAGTATTTTAAAATGGTGAAACTACATTTAAGGCAGAATATTACATGTGACTTAGTTGGTCAGCTTAATTTGTAGTTATTTCTAAAGTTTGGTTGTAGCATAGTGATTCTTTCCCCTCCATAATTCAGATCATTGTCTTAATATTTCTCTTCTGTTGGATGACATTCTTATTGTTCCAGTAAAGCCCAGGTTCTACTGTTACAGTCTCATTTGAATGTTGATAAGGACAAAATCGTGACTGGGAGTTCTGTTATTGACTTGCATATGTAAACATATATGCTTGGTTTGACATACTTTATACTCTAATTTTTTAGAAACTATTATTCTGTGTACTTCTCCAGCTGTGTAAGAGCTTTGACTTTCTACTGCTATCCCAATCAACTGCCTCCGTGTGACAAGTACTAAAAAGATACTTGCAGAAATTCCAGTGTGGTTTATGGGAATGAGAGGAAAATAGGAAGTAGTTCTAAAATATCATCTTAAACTAAATGAAGAGCTTTCTGGTAGGAGTGTAGCAGTTACAGATATGCTTTTAGTGCTCTTTTATCTTCCTGCTCTCTTTGTCTCCTCCGTATTACTGTGTAGGGCAGTCTTGCTCAGTTGTCCAGAGTAAATAAAGTTCTCTGTGACCTTAAAGGTCACTGCAAAGTGTGCCGGATAATTTTGGAGACCATGCTGCTTCTAGAGTGCCATAACAACTCAATAGAGTGTAGAATGTGAGAAGATGGGAACTCTGATGGCTTAGGTTTCTCTCAAAATCCTCTGTTCCCATCTTGGTTCTCCTGATACTTTGGGCTGTTCTCCTACTGGAAGGATGCCTCCTGTGACTTTATTTAGCTCCCTGATGTAGTGGTCTACTAAGCTGGCCCTTTCCCATTTTGTATTATAGCAATGTTTTCTGCCTGACTTGTTGAGATGTTTGGCAGGTCTCTAGATGTCTGCAGTATGGTTCAAAGAAATTGTGTCCCTGGAGGCAAAGGTGGCAAAGACCTCTTCTGGATTGGAGTCAGCCTTTGATTTGCTCAGCATCTCTTGGAATCTAAATAAAAGTGGGAACTCTGTGTCCTGGAGAACAGCTTGAAAGTAAAACAAAGCTGTGTGCTCACTTAAGAGATTTAAATACTTGTGTGTGTATTAAAGGTTAGCTTAGGCTTGGAAACTAAACAATGGAACTAAAATTTAGATAAACACACCTTTTGTAGTTGTGAGTGCTTAAGCAAGATGGGCTGAAGTTAGATTAAAGGAGAAATGTGGTAACTGCCCTCTTTAGTCGAGTTTAAGAAGAGTCTTGACATAGTGAAGATACGTAAAGGGAGCACTGCGACATCCTGACAACGAATTCTTTGTTGCCAGTTGGCTTTGTTTCAACAGGATTTACAGCTGTAAATGGGATGGGCAGTTGTGTACAGTGGTTCATTGAGAGTTACACAGAGCCTCTCTCTTTTATTATAAAGCATTGAAATAGACATCTGAAATATATCCAGTCACTTTACACTTGAATGGGTTCCAAATCTGAGTAGATATTTGGCAAGTGTAGCTGTTGTCTTGTGCATCATATGTAGCTTATGTTTAAATTAATGTGACCTTTCTGTAATTTAAACAAACATCTAAGAAGATTCAGTTAAAAGTAGTTTAGGTACTGAATTAAAGCCCACTAATTTCAGTTTGGAAACTAGATAGCCTTCTGTGGCTTTATAACTTTGAGTTCTTATTCTGCTAGTATTTCTGCTGCTTCTTCCTTTCCTCACTCTCACTTGTGATATGGTGGTGTTCGGGCTTTTTTCATTGCTAAGGATTTTTCATCACTGTCTTCTGGGATTTTAATGTCATCATCTTGTGGGCGGCTGATCTCACAATTAAAATGAGTAGTACAAATGTGGGGCAGAGGGAAAACTGTATTTATTCATTATATGTCATGCTAAACTGAAGTTCATGCCCCAAAACCAGAGATTATTCCTGTTGCTGAAATGAATGCTACCCGTTGCTGCTTGTCAGATTGAATATCAAGTATCTGTTGAGAATAAACCTTCCCATTCCTTCCTATTGGTGAGAGTATTAGTGATGACAGTGTTTATAATTTAAAATACAGTTGGAAGGCCGACTTCCGCAGTTTGTCACAGGTTGGTTAATACGGCAGTAAAGGGGAGATGGATGTGGCTACTTGTGCAAGTCTATTACTCAGGAGGCCTGTAAATTTGATTGGCTGCTGCAGTTCTTCCAGAATCATTGGATTTGAGAGCAATAGAAAGATAAGATATCCAATTACCCAAATGATTTGCAGGGTTAGCCAACGTTGTCATGGAAACGCAAGTTGGAACAAATTAAATTTTAAGCAATAAAATAATCTTAAAGCACGTCTGGGAACAAGAAAATTTGGCAGTGGCACTTACCTGAATTGAATCTTAGCTTGACACGCTGTTGTTTGACATTGATATACTATGGGGGCCTAAACTTCTAGATGGCATGTTGCCTTTGTTTTTTGGTTGGCTTTTTTTTTACCCCCAGCCTTTGCCAAAATGGAATGTAGTGTATTAATTTTAAATAAAAGGGCATTCATAATATATGCATATCTCTGTGCTCAACCTGGATTCAATAACTCATGAATAGCAAAGTTCACAGAATGCTAGCCTTAATCGTTTGAAGCTTTAGAGTGTTTAAGTTTTGGGATTTAATTATAACTCCAACATCCCTTCACCCCCTGAATTCTTAGCAACATGTTTTTGGAGGTGCTAGAGTCTTGTTATAGCAAGTACTAACAAAGCATGCAGAAAGCTAAGCACAGTGAAATACTTCTTTTTCTATAATTGCTCTTTGAATATGTGTGCTTTCTGTTGAAGATCTTGATCACAAAAAGAATAAAAGCTTTGTCATTTAACTGCGCTGCTTGTTTTAATGATTCTGTTGAAAACATTAAAATACTAAATGGATACTAAACTTTGAAGCAAGTCTAGAATATACAGTTTCTTACTGCATTTCACAAGACTTTAGGTATTTGAATGAGTTCTAGCTTGCAGCAGGGATTTAAAAAATGGTCAAGCATGTCCCAAAAAGAGGGCTTTTATTCATATGCCTTATAGACAGATGGAGATGAAAACTGGGCTGAGGTCAAGCCATTTGCAGCATTCTCATAGGCTTCGATTTTCTTCTCATCCCCACCACAGATAATCTCAAATGATTCAGTAATGACCAAAAGTGCAACATTGACCTTTATTCCCCAGTGGATTACTGTGTTACATGCTGTAAATGGCAGGAAGTCCATTTTGTCCTTCCAGGAGGAGTTCAGTGTTGTACTTGGCTTTCTAAGTCTTGAAAGTGTAAGCAGAGGCAGAGTGCTTAAGAATTACCTTCAAAAGCTTTTGTGAATGTTTTAACAGCATGTGCCTTTCTGTGCATTAAAGGCTGATTCTCTGATTCTTTTGCTCGAAGGGAAAGAATTAGGACATGCTTCTTTGGTATTATCAGAACTTCGGTGTATTTTGCTTTACTTTTAATCATGTTATTCCTAAGGTCTGTTTTTCTGAATTTAGTTACAAATTTGATTTTCAAAATTGGATCAAAATGATAGCGTAAATAAATATGTAATAAATACGAATAGATGAATCCATCCTTCAGAACTGGTGATAGAGTACTTTCAGATCTTATGTAGCTCTGTGACGCTGGAAGTTCAGTGCAAGAAAGAATAACAAGCTTCTGACATAAAATGGACATTTTTAGCTATGCATTGCTTTGTAAAATAAAATAAAGCTGGACAGCTTTGAGTGTCAACAATTGTAATGGAGCAGCTGCTGTAGCACAAGTGGTTGCTAAAACTAATGTGTTGTAAGATTTAATTTTTGTCTTAAATCACTACGGGTGCTATAGCTAAAGTTACTACTGGGATATGTGTTGGTAGACACTGGTGGGAGCAAACCCAGGATTACTCCTGTTGAAACCTCTGAATCTGAAAGGTGATTAACTAATTCCCCTCAAAGAGGGAGTTTGGGTTCGTCACTCAGAAATGAAGGAGAGCTGCTTCTTCCTACATTAGAACTAAAATATACACACGTGTTTGTTATGCTGTGAAATAGAATTTGGATATTTATATTATACTTTCTTTTCATTTCATTGGAAAAAAATCTGTAGTTTCCAAGAAACTGAGGTGATTTAGGTATGATTCTTTGCGTGGAGCTTTGGTAGGTACAGGCTATGAAAATGAAAAATTATCTGCAATAGATTATTGTAAAGGAAAATAGGCCAATACTTTTTTCTAACAATGCAGATGGAAAAAAAAGTCAATTCTACAAACAAGCTTCAGTCCATAGTAAAATGCCTTATTTAAATTAGTATGATATTTAGTAGCTAGTCTGGCTGCTTTGTTCTTTGTCATTATGTTAAGAATTCACTTCAACAAGTGAGCAAAGACAAACTTAAGTACAAACACTTGAGTTTGGCAATGGTTAGGTCAAAACATTTAAGTCCTTAACTAAATGGAACAGAAGCAAAAAAAATTACACAAGTGAAGAGAAAAAAATCCATCAGCTTAACTTAATTTTACAAAATGCAGCTGAATTCCATCATGTTAATTTTTAATGATACTTCAGAAAGGAGGGTAGCACTTCAGGGGTCTGACAAGCTAGTCATTTGCAAATAAATCAAAAGACAATCATTACAGCAGCAAGAACCAGTGAATGATGTAGTTTTGTTATTCTTTGATGGGCCTCACACTCAAGTTCTCTATTAAAAATGAATGTATTCAAGAGGCTCTGCATTAAGAACACAAACAATTAAGGGCACTTCAGATGCTTTGCTAAGAGCTGCCATAGAGCTCAGAGGACTTTCACGAGAGATGCAGGCTTCTGTAGTCTGCTTTACCAAGGACCCACAGAACACGGGCAATTAATTGTGTTTGTCTATGGTTGAGCAGCTCTCTGCAAAGTTTTCTTTGTTTATTCATCCTTAGGATAAATCAAGATTAGCAGTTAGGTAATAGTTACGTTATATTCGAAGGCCTCTAGAAACAGGAGATAAGTACCTTTATTTCAAGACTTTCAAATTCATGAGCCCCAGGTCTGGGGGCTCAATCTAATGACACCAGTTGCTGATGTCTAGTCTTGATTAACAGAACTGTCCTTGACTCTCTCAAAAAGGGGTTTTGCTTTCCAGAATGAATATGTGTACACTCACAGGCACGCGCGCATGCCTACTCAAGGGTATTTCACCTTAAAAAGCAAATGTACGTTGTCTGCTCAACTATGTTGTGTTTACATTTGAAGTGACAAATGTCCCTCTTCCTCAATTCTGAAAACAGCCTCTTGCAACTCTTGATCAGCAGAATTAATGAATTGTGCATTAAAACCTAACATTCACAACTTGCTGGATAACAAAAATATTTTTTAACGTTTTTGTGAATGAAAATATTTTTTACTTATACTTGAGGGCATCAAGCAGGAGGTGGGTGACATTGCATAGTAGATAAATAATTTTAAGTACTTTAAACATGTATGAAATAACTTAGGCAAGCTGCCTTTTAAATGCAAGCAGACTGTTTTATGATTAATAGAATAAGCATTTCAGTTTTAAGCGTAGATGTCTCTTATCTGGCATTTGTAAACAGCAAGAAATCTCAAACTTATTTTATAGCATGTACATTTAAGTTTATGTAGCACTGTAGTTGAATTAAGGTTGCTGTTCATACATGGTCATCAATGATGCCTAGCTTTGGTAAAGACAAACTAAGAAGAATATACTTTTTTTCTAATTTACTAATTCAGGTGTGATAGTGATAGGTTCAGATGAGACAACAATTTTAATGGATGATTGGTATGGAAAAGGGGAAAGTTGATTATGACCTCAGTTTTAGAAAATAAATTAAAGAAAACATCTAACTGACTTTTGTTGGAAAGTAATTATAACATGATGCACATGGTGTTGCAGTCTTTGTCTTACTGTTTGATGTCATGTATGCTATGTTATTACAGTGTAGCTCAGATGTTTGGGACTTGGGGCAGAAAAATCCAATAATATGGACAACTTGCATGTTTACAGACGCTACTAAAAAAAGGGTTGCGTTTTGTTTCCTTATAGCAACAATGGGGAAATTCTCTCCTCAGAATAGTGAGACTTTTGTGTAGGCCTTATAGGCTAAAGAACTTTTCTGTAGGCACCAAGTGAGTTTCTTCCTTTATTCTTTCCCTATCCCTTCTTGTCACCTCACCTTCTATGATTCATTCCTGCTTCTGTCTGGAAAACAAAGTTAATCCCCTTGGTTTAGGGCAATTAAACCCTTGGATCCTAAACATCAGCCAAACAGATTGCTATTTCAGCCTACCTTTCCACGGCTGATGTACCCTGCTTTCTGGAGAGAAGTACTAGGTGTGTGGAAAAATGTCCTTTAGTACATGTGTTTGGGTTTTTTTCCCCTTTAATAGAGAAATACCAACCGATTAGTCTGATAATCAGTAATAGTTAAGCTGGTAACTTCCAAGTATTATGTATGTATTACCAGTACTGAAGGCTAAACATGGAATTACAGATCTTTTGTAGCTGTGGATAGAATGAAAAGACCCCTGAGGTACTCTGTGGATTGATAGCTGTTTCAGTTGAGAACAGAGATATGTTCACCTTGTTGCAGGGCGTAAAGATTTCTTGTAAAGCAACTGTCATTTAATTGCCCTTAGTCAAGGGAAACCTTTTAATTCTAGGAAGAAGCCATCCCATAACTTCTTTGGAAGCTTCTGCAAAAATTTATAGAGTGGGTGTATCAAATATCAGGCTTAGGTCAGGTGGAGTGCTTCATGTCAGACAGATGAGGTGTTTTACAGGTCTAGATGCCATCGTCTATTTTCCCTGTGTCTGTCAGATGTTGGGAAAGAAGTGTTAAATTTTGCTAATTATATTTAGGTCCCAAATCACCTGTCCCCTGAGATACAAAACTGGAGGGTGGATTTTGTATCCCAGTTGTGCGACTGAAGTATAAAGATGACAATATCTTCTTAAAAAGTCTCAGAATTATGGGGAGGTTCAGGAAAAGGCTTGGCAGAGAGTTAACAGTTTAGTCTGACTTATTTTCTCTTTGCTCAGCTTTAATCTGTGTCATTTCTTAGAAGGCCTAATGATTCACAGTAGTGACCTCTTGTTTCTTCTGTCTTAAAATATTGAAAAAAAAAACCCAAACTAACAATAAGTTAGTTACTCTACTTAGTAGAGTAGCTGTATGACAGAGATTGACAAGAGCTGTTCAGTGTCTTTTACAAAACCTGTTTTTTTGTCTGGATGCTGATTTTGATTTTGTGCAACTGTGCACAAAATAGCCGTTTTTAAGGAAGTCTTAGGAAGTTGTATAGGTACCTTAAAGGTTAATTATAATAGTGGTTCTGAATTATGGGCAGATGTATAGGTCTGAAAAGCCGTGAACACAGGAAACACTGAGTAATGAGAGAAATGGGTCCCTTTACCCTACCATGAATCCATTGTTTAAGTTGACATGCCAAAATGGGAGATACAGGAGTAGAAGATACAAACAGCTGTTTAAAATGTAGGATTCAAGTTCTTTGCCTGTTCTTTGTAATCCCTGTTGATTTCACTGAAGGATTGGTATGTTCTTTACCAGTACCTAATTTTGTTCTCCTGTTGCTTGTGATTTTACAAGTTTGCTGTTATAGACTACCAGATTTTCTGATCTTTTTCCCTTATTTGCATTATTTTAATTCTCTTTCAGTATGGATTTTAGAAGTCTTTTTCTCTCCATTATTCCTTGCTTCTGTTTTAGTATTTCTTTTGTATTCCCAGTGGTATGTTTCTGTCAGTAAAATTAGTTTTACCTGATAATAGGCAGATAAAATTGATCATGAAAGAATCATTTTTCTTCTATGCGTGTTGTCTTCATGTTATGCTGCTTGATAATTTGAGTAATAATAAATCTACCTTTTAAAAGGTTTTATCTTGGAGTTAATGGATTTCAAAAATGCTCTGCTTGTTAATGAACTATATACAAGGGCCGGATTTGTGCATAAATGTGTATACAGATTAGGTGCTTTAGACATGGCAGATGTCCTAGAGTTGCTAACGAAATCTCTTTCCTTGTCTGGGCTTATATATTAAGTATTTGTATTTGCTGTAGTATGAAAAGTGGGTAATTTTCTTGTTAATTTCTTCACTGTCTGAACTTAATATAATCCTGTATATTAGTTAATATATGTCATACCCCCTAAAATACAGTTTTTAATCAAAATGCTTTTCCTCTGTAGACAGAAATCGCGAAGAGATTGAATACAATTTGTGCACAAGTCATCCCATTTTTGTCTCAGGAAGTAAGTAAAACTGTTCAGCTGTTAAAGTGCAATTATGTTGTTTTTCTGTTTGCAAATTAGCTAGTTTTAAGATGTTAATTTTATCACAATACACAAGTGTAAGGAACATCTGTTATAGCTGAAGTGTGCAAACCCCCTGCTAATTTGATCTAACAAATCTGAGTTCAAACTAGTGACAATGGCTCAGCCTCATTCATTGCCTGAGGAAAGTGGGAGTCTGTAAAATAGCAGCAATACAAGAAAATGCTTTCATTTCTAATCATGTTGATTCTTTATTAGATGTTCAGTTGTCAAGTGCAGATTTAGTGAAATAAGCATGCTTTTGTTCTCTACATAATTTATATCAAAGATGAGTGTTTAGCTCATATGCATAACACCGTTTAAGGTTGTAAACCTACATTAGGTAGGAATGACTGTGATTTTAGCATGTTGTGGGCAGCCACTGTTACATTTTGAAGCTTGTTCTTTTCAAACTACATTTTTACAAAGACTGTTTGTAATTCTTGATTTCAGTGATCAGTTTTCCCTGAATTTAAGTTTGAAATTTCAGTCAGTTTTGCTATATAGTCACAGAGTCTGTAAATGTTAAAACTGAAACTAAGGTGGAGTTGACATTATTGTCCTGTCAGCTCAATTAAAAATGATTATTCGTTTGCCTGAAAACTAATAATGAAGAGACATGGGGTAAGAGATAAGCTGTCTGCCTTCAGGTCTCTTCTTTCCTTCTGAATGGGTGAAAAATAGGGCCTTGTTACCTTTTACCTGCATGAGATATCTTGGAGTGGGTAGTGTGGGCTTCTGCAGACAAACTGGTTATTCAAGTATGTATTTGTGATCCTGGTTTGATACGGTGTGGTAATACCTTTAAACAAATTCCTCCTTATACCCCTTCTTCTTTCAACAGCATCAGCAACAAGTGGCCCAAGCTGTAGAACGTGCCAAACAAGTGACCATGGCTGAATTGAATGCCATCATCGGGGTACGTGGCCTTCCAGGTCTACCTCCTACAGTGTGTATAACTTGCTTTCATATCTTACTGCTTTGCTATTTTGAAAATAAACTTAACGTTTTGATATCTAACGCTATTTTGATGCCCAGTGTTGCTGAAGTGTTTTTGCTTCACGCAGATTTTAGCAGAGATAAAGGTAGTAGTTTAATTTGTCAGAACATAATTTTGTCCTGCAGTGCTGCATGTAACAAAATTTTTTCTGCAAGAAATATAATTTTAAGAGGGTTGCTTGTTTATTTATGGGTATTGTCTGTCAGTCGAGCTAGATACTTTTTCCTCATGCTTTTTGTGACACTTGAGTTCTTGGAGCTTATACAACTATTCATTCTTCTTTCTTTCCCTTTCTTGTGAATCTTTCATGAATTTTAAATTAGCAAGCTACTGAATAGAAACTTCACTCGCTTTTGAAGTAGTATTAATTGTCTGACACAGTGTTCTAATAGCCTTTCACCAAGAATGTGCTTTTAAATATGCTAAAAAAGTTAATACTGCTTGCTTGTGACTGGTTGTCAATCACAAGTCATTTGCTTTGTATTAATGAACTTTTTGAACCATACATTCCTTCCACTGTATGAGTTCATTTCCCCTGCCACTAAGTCTGGAATATTTCTCATGTTTTCTGCCCTTCCGACTAAGTGAAAGAAGTAGCCGAAACAAGAACCTGTCCTTTCTGATTTTATTCATATGTGAGCGCCTTGAGCGGATTCAAATTACTCATTTATCAATTTATGTTAATTGCTTGTGAGAAGATGCCCTGCTGGTCTTTATAGTTCCCTCAGACACTTTGTAATGATAATTAGACATGCTGCTGTACGGATTAACAGTGCCATAGTCCAATGACGTCTACAGACAATGGAACCAGTTAATCCATCTGTGCTTAAAATTACATCCCAACTGGAGATGGAAAAAAAAAAATAGGAGTGAGGGAGGATTAAAAGAATGAGCCTCAGCTTGAAAATGCTCCTTTCATCAGTTTCTCAATTGCAGATCTGCAGTTGGTTTGCCTGTGGTAAGCTATTGGCAGTCAATTAGGTGAAATAAACTGGGAGGGTGACCTTCATTTCCTTTTAATAGCTTTTCCTCCCTGAAATGGGGAGCTTCAGTGGATTTTCAGCTTAAATTTTATTCAAGCTGCTTTATTACACTTGACAGATTAGCTTTGCATAAACATACCCCCCCTTCAAATCTGTGCTGTTTTTCCTTCGTATCAAATTTTGACTGTTACTTAGTTGATTTGCTAATCACATCTTAGAAACCCACACAATTACATCTGTATTTGTCAGAATCTCCTCTATGCTTTGCTTGTGTAATGAATTAGTTTATGAATACCTGATTTGATCTTTGAAATGCACCACATGTACATTTGTGGTATTCGATTAGCAAAGATTAGAGAACCGTACTTTCTTGCATTTTTTAAAACAAATTACTTCTTAAGGATGAAAATGGAATGGAAAACCCTTCGTTATGAACTAGTTTTGAAGAAGTGTTATGCAGTAAAAGGAAACATATATAAATTCATTTTTAAAGATTCTTTCTCATTTTAAAACAGTGCAGCTTTGACAAACCAAATTTTGCTATCTCACGCCTGTCATTACTTCTTTCTAAAGTCTGCACAATTCAGTCTTAAAAGCGATAGGATCTACAAGTATCACATGCAATTAAGAACTTCTGGATTTTTTGGGGTGCAGGGAGGAAAGCTCTTTGAAAGCAGGAATAGTAACCTCTACCATCTTTGGTTTCTTATTATCTAAGATTTACCTGAAGAAATACTTTCCTGTGTCTCGTGAAAAACTTCTGAATTATGCCATAGTAATCCAATACTGTGGGTGAGGAAATTGACATACTGGGCGCAAAATTTGTTTGACCATGTAGGCATTTACATAATGCCAAAATTAGATGTATGTCCCAGTGATCTTTTGCAGTCTTATTAATCAATAGTTACTTTGTGCCGCACAATAAGTTTCATGCTCTGACGTATGCTTGGTTTTGTTTGAAAGGGACGGTGTACGTCCTGGAAAATCTGAATAGCATAAAATCAGGCTGACAATTCAGCGGACCTTTGCTCCCCTCACTGAGCACTCAGGGTGTCAAGCCCTTTCCCCAGAGGGGAGGACACATCAGAAGCCTGTCTGTTCTTCCTACAAGCGGCAGCTGCACCGAGGGTGAGCACGACACAGTTTGATAGCAGCTGTCAGTATTGTTCAGGGACCCGACTTAGTGTAAAGAACAATGGGAGGGCCATGCTGCTAAACTGCAGTGTCTTTCAAGATAAGAAAAGATATAATAATTTAACGGTTTAGGCACCTATTATGGGCATGAAAGATCACCAAACTTCTGTTCAGGGTGCAAATAGCTGGACCAATCTGTAACAGCAGGAGATGCAATCAAGTGGCTTCTGATGTCACACTACCTAAAATACATCCAGATGATACTTCTTGAGGATAGGAGAGAAATTTCGTTTTGCTAGCTGGTACTAACTTGCCTGGTTTCTCTTGATTAAATAAAATTCTGCATTTTTGCCAGGATTTGCCATTTTCCCCCCACTTCCTTTCTTTCCTTAAGCATCACTGTTTCCTGACACCAGATGATTCAAGAGTTTCCCAGTTGGCTTCCTTCAGCTAGAGAAATTCCTGTTACTCCTGTGCAATATGTGAATTCTGGAATGGAACAAAGACTTTTTAATTACTGGGAATAATGTTTTGAAATACAAAATGATTTTGAACTATGTTTATTTTATACTTTTTATTTCCAGTTGAAAAGAGGGAAGTCTATTAGAGGGCAGGCTATGAGGATAGAGACTTACAGTCTCACAGGACTGGGACTTTTCAGAGAATTTTCCTTCAAAATCAAAATCCAGTCTTTGGAATAGGTGTATATTAAGCACAAACAAAACAGAATGAATAAATTGACACATTTTTTTTAAAAAAGTAAAATAGTTGGACTCAGCTTGCAAGCAATGCTAATCCTCTGTGTTGATTAAAAATTCTTACTTCAGGAAAAAGCCCTGGATGATGTTTAGTTATTAACAGTCATGCTTCTGGCCTTACACTTGTCCTACATGTTCTTGAAGGCTTTTACTTTCAGCCGTGGGGTAGCAGTGTGGCTAAACAATCTTTCAATTTTTTTAAAATAGCACCATTTAATATTTATTATATTGGAGTAGAATGAAGTAGCAATTTTTCTAGATAATTAATGGACAAAACAGAAACCCTCAACTAAAAGGATAAGTTCCCCCATTTACTCCTTGGCATTTGTGCAGCTGCAGGCAGTGTCCACTTCTGGGGTTAAGGAAGAATCTAGATCAAGAAAGAATTAGTTAGATTATTATGGTTTAACTTGAAGGGTTGTTTTGGCTTCTTTTTTGGGTAGTTAGGGTTTTTTTATGTTTTTTTTCGTTGGTTGCTTGGTTTTTTGTGGTGTTGTTTTCTTGAGATATGTCTAGAAAATAACAGGCTCACATTAGGAAGTATAAGTGATAGTTAAATTGGTATGTCTAGATTAGATTTACTTTCTAATCAATGAACTAGTTTTATGAGTAGAATATGCAAAATGTCTGAATGAGAAATACAAGCAGCAAACTGGAAATGTTCTTCAGCACTGTATTTTTGATACATGATATTAGCACACCATTGAGAAGCCAGTTATGTCTTATTTTTCCTATTGAGGTGGGTTGCTAATGATTTAGTGAAATATGTATCTTTTGGACTGACAGTGCTCCTGAAACAGATTGAGTTGTTGGCCTCTGAGAGGCCTCTCCACTGTTGCATGAGGTGATTGGCTAAAGGATTAGCAAGATGTGGGATTATTTTTTCTCTCTTGGCTGTGGTTGCCAGCTATCTCTGGGATTGTAGTGTGTGAAGCTTAAGAGGATGAGGTTAACCTCTTGAGGGTTTATTCTTATGAGTGTGTAGTTAATCCTTAGAAAGCCTATAAATAACTAGGCTGTATGTTTCATTATAAAATAGAAATACAGACTAGAGCAGAAATGAATGCAGAATTTAGTGCAAGGGAAGAGCTAAGCAGCTGTAGCATTACTTTAGATCCTTCTCAGCCATGATCTGCATTATGTGCTGAGGGAGGGGAAATTGCCTAGTTCTTTTAAATTAAATAAAATGAGATCTAGTGAGCAGAAGATGCTCTCTTCACTTTTAACTTAAACTCCCTAACCCCAAGTCTAAATTACTGAACTATTGCAGTCTGAGCTCTACTGTGTAGCAACATCCTGGGTTATTTTTCATATTTTAAAACACGTAGAAAGAAACCTTGATTTTATCCAAGGATTCAGTCATGGTAGCTGCTTTTAGAATACTAAGGCTCCCGACTTAGTTTACCAGTTTAAAATAGATAGCAAGGGAGGAAGGTATTTGTCAGCATGATAGTTGGTATTCTCAAAATGCTAGCCCCCAAACAATGGTCAGATTTTTACTGTTAGTGCCACTAAGCTTGGAGGAAAAATAAGGAACTGGTATTAATGTGTATTGGCAGCTTGACTTACTCAAAAGAGGAAATCTCGGAGAAGGTGCGTAAAATATGAAAGAATGGTGTTAACCAAACTTGGTTTCCTCTTGACACCCCACCCCCACACACTCACTCTCTGTGGACTGATGGGAAATGAAGAATCTAGGAGTAGCAATATAGAGGGAGGTAGTATCTAAACAAGACAATTATCTGCAAAAGAAGGTATTTTCAGTCATTCTGGAGAGGGCAGAATGCTATCCAAAGGTCAAATGGAATTGAATTGCAGGCTAGACCTCTCTTGTCTTGAAGGCTTCATGTGGGGTGGATGGAAAAAACTTCACCTTGGATCTTGCCCAAAAAGAAAAACTAAAGAAGCTCAGGTGGCTCTCATCAAGATCTAGTATCTAAACTGTAAGTCAAAGGTGAGACCAAGTATACAATTACAAATTTGTGAAGCCCAAGAGCTTTCAGGAAATGAGTGGAAGGATGACAGTTGAACAAAAATATTGTTAGCTAGTGCTAAAACCTGAAGATATGCAGCTGTAACTGTGAATGCAGAGAGAAGGATAGATTCTTACGAAATTGCATATGAGGAAGCAAATGTGAGTTGGTACCTCTTGCTAGATTCCTTTTTACTGAGTGTTGGGGATATAGTATATACACACTGCGGAGCTCAAAACTGGTCTGTCCTGCACCAGAGGTGAATGGTAAGTTTGGAAAAATGTGTATGGGATAATAGTGAACAAAGGAAATTCTAATTGGAACACGTGGTTTTAGGAAGGGTTAGATAGAAGGATTTGATATTGAAGAGCTGATCCATTAATTTTGTGAACTTGGCTCCAAATGTTTTGATTAGGCTGGTTTGGAAAGAATGGTTTTGGTGGAATATAAGGGGCTGCAGTTGAATAAAAATGCTGGAATAGTGCAGCTGAAAGCAAGAATTTGCAGAATGTGGTTGGAGCAGTATGTGTGTGCATTCATACAGGTAGTTGGCACAGAGGGTAAGTTATTTAATCCTAGAGGAAAGTGTTACTTCCTCTAGAAAGTGACTCAACTCACCTCTCGATTCAAGTATATAGGCAGAATAGCTTACAATGTTTGAAGACAGTGATAAAATGGGTAATATTTATAGAAAGCAAGTCATTAAGTAAAAGGAGACTAAATGAAGAGATATGCATAATTTTTCTCTCTTGCAAATATCTGCTTTGCATTCATACTTAGCGAAATATGTGAGGGAATTGGAGTAGATACGGAGTCAGTAGGCTGAGATAAAATGTAATGTAACCTTCAGTACATGTCTGGAAAGTAGTTGGAAATGTGGTACTTTTGAGGGGGAGAAGGAGATTTGGTTGGTGCAGTCAAAAGAAAAATTCAGCTTGGACAGCATATGAGGAGAATGAAATGTAAAGTAGTTGAGGAGGGACAATGGATGGTTATGTTTGTGGAGTTGTCCCATCCCAGCATGAGTAGGAGTAGAGAAGGTTGTTGGGAGTTAGTATGTTGAATTATGTAGGGCTCCAGGTTGGCCTGCTTTGCAGTAGAAGTGCAAAGAATGAACCTTTGAGAAGGAAACAGTGATAGACTGAGGTGACCTAATTGCCAGTGTGTGGATGGGAGTGATGTGGACTGCACAGACGAAATGCATGTGTCAGTGTCAACAATGAAGTCACTGAGAGTAGGAAGGTGCAGAGGAAGATGCAGGTGTAGGAAGATATAGGGGGACACAGGTACTGTAATTGGAAATGTACAAGAAAACAACATGCTTATGGTGTTTTTCATGGGGGAAGAGCAAGATAGGGACTGTGTAGGAGGAGTAGACAAGAAGCTTGCTTTCCTTGTTCTTGTGTAGGGAGAGGCTAGCATAGGCAGTTAGGATAACTTTAGGAAGTAGTGAAGGTGTGACAAAGACACAGTTTTCACAGTGTTTTGTTGTAACTTTTCAATATGCATAAGAGTTTGTTTCAATTGCAAAATTTGTGTTATCTAGCAACTGCATTTTTTTTAATTTTTCAGAGTATTTGTTGAACAACCAAGGTTGCTATCTTGTCTAATAGTTAATTGCCTGAATTAATACTCAGCTGCCTGAAACAGTGTCTAGTACTGTTGATAAAGGTGCTGGCTAACTGGGTCTTCAGATTGAGTACTTACAAGAAGCAGTAGTGAGGAAGTAAAAGCAAGAATTAGCAGAAGTTCTTAAATGCATGTTCAGAAGTACTTGGTTTTTGGTATGTCAAAGTTAAGGAATGTCGAGAAAATGTACAAGATTCTGGTCTCGGCTTGGAACACTAAATAAAGATTGGTGTAATGCTTTTCTTATGACTGTCATATTTTTATTTTTTGATGTCTCTGAAATCTGCTTTTGTAGTTAGTAGTAGCAGGGACAAAAGGGTGGTGAATATAATTTCAAATCCTCTATTTAACTTCTGGATTTTAATCTACTATAAAGACTTGCTATTTAATAATTTCTGATATGTTCAGCAGGAGTTAAATTTCTGGAGACTGAAAGAGCCTGGAAGGAAAATAAATACTTTTTAAGATAATCGTACGTCAGTAATAAAACCCTCTAGAGTAATATCTGTAAGTCGTTTCCAAATTGGTGCATGCTTGAACTAGTTGTTTTTGGCAGCTGTGCAGCAGGAGCATGCTTTTGAAGTGTTGTTGGATGGTGGTGGTATGCTAACAGTAGCTAAAAAGGCAAATACATAGATTTGAGGTTAGAACGTGAGTAATAGCAGGAATTTATGGTTGCCGCAGAAGTGAAATGTGCTGGCAGCTTCTGCAGACCAGAAGCAGTGTGTGCTGACAGCTTCATTCTAGAGGCTTCAGGCTTGCATCTGAGTCTTCAGAGAAGGCAATATGTACTTGTCTAAAATTAAAGAGAAGGTTTGTTCTTGAACTGACAATGATAGAGGAATGCGAATGGTTTCAGAAAATCAGCATTTGACTTGTTTGGACCAGGAGATCTTAAGGTCATCTTCTGTGTCTTTTATTGAATTTGTTACTTTTGATTAGAGTCTAGGAAGTCCTTTGGTGGAGACATGTTTTCCTGAGTAAAGATCAGTTTTTCTGTGATGGCTCTGACTCTACCCCTCCTATCCTGTGGCATCTGTTTTTTACAAAAGCTTGTTCTTCTGTTGTGGCAGTCTTTTCCTCCTGGATGCCTTCATCTTTGCTGTTTATACCTTCTTTCTTCAGAATATAGCCTAAGAAAAGAAAAAAAAGCAACATGATTTTATCTAAGTTAAAAACAAGGCAAATAACATAATTAGTACAAGGACCCTTAAAAACATGTCTTCTGATTAATTTCTATTTCTTTTTTTTCTTTTTTTTTCTATGAAGTGTTTGAGACAGAAACTGTTCTTAATCCAGCCCTTGAATACACATTCTTATAAGAAAAACAATATATAGGTACACTCACACCAAAGATTTTTACACAGAAGTTTAAACAGCCAATATACGTGTAGCATATACAGAACAGTATATAAAATATATAGTATATGTCATATGTAGCAATATATTAGTGATATATTAAGATATAAAGTGTGTATATCATATAAAATGTGATGTGTTTGTACATACATAAAAGATATGGACAAAAGGGTTTCCTTAGTTTGTGGGCTGCTTGTTGTGTTGCCATTATAGCTGCTGGTACACGCTGCACTCTTGCTTCAGTGGGTCTGCACGTGGTACAGCCTACAGAGTTTTAGGTTGACTTGCAGTGCCTAAAAGCAGAGAGGATGGAAGAAAACCCTTTTCTGTCGGCAAAAGCCTTTGTGTGGGTGCAGCAACAGTAGTGGAGTGTTAATGCACCTTGGGGAGAAGATGTCACTGAACTAGAAGAATTCCATCTGCTGGCAATGCCCTGCGTCCCTGCTTGCAGGGCTGTGCCTGCATGGGGTGGGATAATCCACAGGGGCTCCACAGGGTAGAGAGGCTGCTAGTGCAGACCTACTCCAGTGGAAACCGCCAGTCCTGCTGGCAGTGCTATGTAATTATTCCCTCTATTATAATGGGATGTTAGAAATCCTGCCATTTAAGAATTATGGCTAAAAATTTGTTAAATAGTTAATTGCTGATCACTTCAGTGGAAAAAACAGCTGATGGGCTTATTCACTGGGTGCGGTGGCATATCATTTGGGTGGGGTCACCCACACCTGTCATTTACTGTTTACAAAAGTGATCTGAAGTGTATTATCTCTTATCTTTCTAATTCTGGTGCCTGGGCTTGCCCTCAAAGATGCCAAAAGGAAAGGCAGTGAAACCTAGCTGTTTACAGAAAGAAGGGAAGGCTCAGCAAAGATAACAGTTGCTGCTCCGATTTGTACAAGGGAAAGATAAGAGTCCTCTCTCCCTTGTGATGTATAGTGGTAATGTGGAAACTAATCTATGGTTAATAAGTTATCCTGGAATATTAATTTTTAAATGCTTTTTGAATTGAATTGGGAAGCATTGATGACCTGTTTCTCAGTTCTGTAGCTGTACAGCTAACTACAGTATTAACATTTTAGAATGGGGTCTTGTGATTCAGCAAAAGTACTGTGTGTACTGGCCATGTAATTAATAGAAGTCTAAGCCTTTCTGGTGTTGGAAGACTTCTTTTTTTTTTTCTCTTTGCACTAAAAAAAATTCAAAATTTCTCATAAAAATAGAAGATAATTTGGATTGCAAGCCAAAGAATACATGTACAGAATGAGAATCAAAGAATGGGGGAAGGGACCACAGGGGGACATCTGGTCCAACCTCCCTGCTCAAGCCAGGTCATCCCAGAGCACATGGCACAGGATTGTGTCCAGATGGTTCTTGAATATCTCCCTTGAGGGAGACTCCAAAACCTCTCTGGGTGACCTGTGACATTGCTCCGTCAGCCAAACAGTAGAGAAGTTCTTCCTCAGGTTCAAGTGGAGCTTCATGTGCGTAAGTCTGTGCACATTGCCTTTGTTGTATTGCTCAGTACCACTGAGCAGAGCCTGGCTCCATCCTCTTGACACTCTCCCTTTAGATACTCACAGACATTGATGAGGTTGTCTCTTCTTGAGGGTGAACAGGCCCAGCTCTCTCAGCCTTTCCTCATAAGAGAAGGGCTCCATTTCCTTAATCACCTTAGGTGAAGGCTTCAGTAAGACTGAGAGGACAGGATCGCTCCCCTTGTCCTGCTGGGAATGCCCTTCCTGATGCACCCCAGGGCACCATTGGCCTTCTAGGTCACCAGGGCACACTGCTGGCTATGGACAGCTTGTTGTCCACCACGACTCCCAGGTCCTTCTCCAAAGAGATGTTTCTCAGCAGATCAGTCCCCAGCCTGCTGGTGCCTCCCCAGTTCAGGATGCTGCATTTGCCTTCACTGAATTTCAGACAGTTCTTCCTCGTCCATCTCTCCACCTATCCAGGCTTTTCTGAAAGGCTGCACTCTGGGGTATCCGCCACTGCTCCCAGCTTTGTGTCATCAGTGACCACCTGAGGAGGCAGCTGTCTCTTTGTCCAAGTCACTCATGAACAAGTTAATTCTGGGTTTATTTTGAACCTTGGGGTACAGGCTTCCAGCTAGGCTTCATGATGGTTTGAAGTAGCTTCATGGATTATTTTGAGCATGTTGCTGGACCTTTTGTGTCATATTTTTTTCTTTTAATAGTTAAAGTGACATAAGAGCTTAGTGTATTTATAATCACACTGGAGTATTGAAATACAACT
Organism: Petroica traversi; assembly: GCA_025920805.1. Classification (NCBI taxonomy): domain Eukaryota; kingdom Metazoa; phylum Chordata; class Aves; order Passeriformes; family Petroicidae; genus Petroica; species Petroica traversi. The sequence continues at coordinate 3,217,507 of JAHLSL010013749.1, forward strand.
TCTCTACCATATTTCAGTTACCTTAGAGCTGAAATTAATGTATCAAAAAAGGACTGTTTGGGGAATGTGTGTGGCAAGCAGCCTTTATCCCAGTATAGCATCAGTTTTTGGTTTTGTGAGAGGCAATTTATGCAGCTCTTTACTGCTTAAAAATGTTGTGCAATTGATTCTTATTAGTGTGGTTTGTGTTGTCTGAACAAGCAAAAACAGGAAATGGGAAAAACTTTGAAGAGCTTTCTATTCAGAAATTTAACAAACTTGAATTAATTTAAATCTTCTTTCTGACTTGGATATTTGCTTTCTGACAAATTCTCATCCCAGTAAAGTTACGGGGTTTCATTTGTTTTTTTTTTTTTGTGGGAGTGGAAAATAAATGTGAAGACACCCAAGACACTACCCTATACATCTCCTTTAATAAAGCATGACAAAGGAACAGGATTTTACCCATGAGGCAGTTGGGCCCTTAAAAAATCATGCTGCTGCCACACAGATTCTGTATGTGTGAAATATAGGGCTTTGAATAGCTTTTGCCAATGTTGTCCTTTTATGGACTTAAATTTCTGTAGTACAGTGACATTTCATGTGGTTTATAGATGGAGGAGACTTGCTGAAGACACTATTCTTTGTTTCTGAAGGGACATTCTCTTCCCACATTAGGCGCTGTGGCTTTTTCACATAAGGATAGTTTTCAAACAACTTCTGCAAACCCACGCTCTTGGCTCATTAGCTAGACATGCAGTGGTGGGCACTTTAAAGTTTGTTTACTGTGGTAGAGTGTGACTTGCTGTCAGAATAAGGGATTTAGAAGATGAGGAAGCAAGGAAATAAGATTGACCAAAATAAACAGATATTTCAAAGGAAGTAGTTAGAAAATTATAATTAAGAAGTTATAGTAGTAGCCAACTCATTTTTCTAAAACGTGTTTAAACAGGGAGTAAGCAGTAAGAATTGGCACATGGTCTAGTGGCAGGTTTGTCACTAGCAGGAGGGCTACAAAAATTATTAAGGAACTGGAGCATCTCATTTATATGGAAAGGCTTATAGCCTTGAGAAGAGATGACTGAGAGGAGTCCTCATCAATGTCCGTCAGCATCTGACAGGAGGGTGTCAGAGGTTGGATCCAGGCTCTGCTTGGTGGTGCTGAGCAATAGGACAAGAGGCCATTGTCACAAACTGATGCAGTTCCATTTGAGTATAAGGAAGAACTTCGTTGCTTTGTGGGTGACCTAGTGCTGTATTGGGTTGTCCAGAGTGGTTGTGGAGTCCCACTCACTGGAGATATTCAAGAACTGCCTGGACACAATCCTGTGCTGTGTATTCTGGGATGACCCTGCTTGAGCAGGGAGGTTGGACCAGATGTCCCCCTGCTGTCCCTTGAAGCCTCAAGCAGTCTGTGATTCTGCAGTCCACAAATTATGAAATTGGTAAGGTTGGAAGGCACCACTGGAGGTCATCTGATCTACTTGCTCAAACAGGACCACTTAGAGCCTGTTATGCAGGACCATGTCCATATGGCTTTCAAGTATGTTCAAGTGTGGAAACTCCAAAGCTCCCTTGGCAGCTTGGGCAAGGGCTCAGTCAAAAATAAATATGTTCTAATGTTCAGGACAAACCTGGAATGTTTCAGTCTGCACACATTGCCTCTTGTCTTGTCATTGGGCCAGGCAGTGATGAGCTATAAAGATAAGGGACTGAGGTATGTCATATGAGGAGGGGCTGAGAGACCTGGGACTATTTAGCTATCTCTAGACTTATTGGATGCTTTGTCCATGTCTCTTATAAGGAGAAATCCAGAACAGGACATAGTAATCCAGCTGTAATTTCAACAGTGATAAGTAGAGAAGAAGGGCCTCCTCCATAGACCTGCTGGCAATACTTCGTCTAATGCAGCCCAGGATGCCATTCACCTTCTTTTCCACAAGGGAACATTGCTGCTGCCTCATGCACAATTTGATATGGAAGGACCTTTTCTGCAAAGCTGCATGTGGACCCCAGCATATATGAGTTTATGGGATTGTTTCACCTGGTGTAGGATATTGCACTTGCCCTCGTTGAACGTCATGAGATTCCTGTGAGTCCATTTTTTCAGCCTGTTGAGTTCTCTGTGAATTTTATCACAGCTGTGTGGTGTATCAACCACTCTTCCCAGTTGTGTACTGTCAGTAAAAGAAAGCAAACTCAGACCTTAGTTTTGTAAATTGCTGCAGTGGTACTGAAGGTTAGGGTTGAAATAGGTCAGAAGGAAGTGTCTTGTGAGGACTATTAACATATTTTCTGTAGTGATATTATCAAGGAAAAAGAAGCATCTAGAAGCATCGAGAAGGAAACATGACAGCTTCTGCCAAAGCAAAATTGGGAAATGGAGCACTAAGCAGTGCATATTTTGTATTTCGTGAATAAATTTGTACACCTGTGATAAAAAGATTGGGAAAGGAAGGAAGAAACCTTCAAAGATCAAACCCAACCTTCTGCCATGGGCAGGGACACCTTCCATGAGACTGGTTGCTCAAAATCCCACCCAATCTGACAGTGAACACTTCCAGGGACCGGACATCTAGTGTCTCACCAGCCACAACACAAAAAGTTTTGTCATTATGACCTATATAGGCTTAACATCTTTCAGTGTATAACGACAGCTTCTTGTTCTGTAGCTACAGACCCTGGTAAAAAGTCTTTTTACATTTTCTTACAGATCCGCTTTGTATATAACATCACAGTAAGGTGTTCCTGGTGAATTCAGGCTGAACAACCCCAACTTCGTCTTGTTTTCTTAGGAAAGGTGTTTCAGCCCTCTTAGATCATTGTTATAGCCTTCTCTGAACTTGCTGTAGCATGTTAATGTCTTTCTTGCACTGTGGACCTGAGAACAGGGCATGGTACTCCACTAGGCATCTCATGATTTAGAGGGGAGAAGAGGGGCAGAATCACTTCCTGTGACCTGCTGGCTGAGTTCTTTTGATGCAGCCCTGGATACAGCTGGCTTTTTGGACTGAAAATGCCTTACAAAAGGCTGACCTGAAACAGAAGCCAGCAGCATTAAAAGGATAAAAGAAGTATTTATTAAAACAAAGTACACTTTGGACAATGCAAGAGTTACACAGAGACTGCACTCAAAATGGGATGCCTAGCACGTGTTTTTCAGACAGATATACCTTCGGTCCATTTGCATATCAGAAACCCTTTGTCCAATTACAGCTTCAGGTAGTAAAGTCCCATCCCCACTTTGTCCCCCTCCTTCTTTCACTGCTGTCCATAGTGTTTACATTTTGGACTTTTGGAGAAACCGTATGTCTTTGAAACTCAGGCTTAGAAAGAAATTGTTTTGTCTAAATAACACTAACAGAACACTAGCTGATAATTTATGGAGTATACTAAAGCAGTCCTGATCTGGAAAATACTAAAGTTATAACTTAAGTCATCACAATAATCCAATGATTTATCTTCTAGCACCCCCCAGTCCTTTTCAACAGGGCCGTTCCCAAGCCCTTCATCCTCCAGTCTAGGAACTGCCACAGCTCAGGTGCCAGGTGCATTTGGTGTCATGTGGAACTTCATGAGAACCTCATGAGATGGTGCCACTTCTCAGGCCTGTCAAAGTCTACCTCGATGTCACCCCTTCCCTTAAGTGAATCAATTGCACAGCTTGGTGTCATCTGCAAACTTGCAGAGGGCACAGTCAGTTCCATTACCTGTGTTAATGAAGAAGATTTGGGGTAGTGTTGGTGACATTTTGCACTCCTGAGGGACACCATTAGTTACTGTTTTTCACAGAGGTGTGAAGCCATTGACTCTTTGGGTAAGTTTCATTGACTCTTCAGATGCAATCATCCAGCCAGTTCCTCATCCACGTAATAATCCATCCCTCAGTGCACTGTTTCTTTCAGTGGCAAGAATTTTTTGAGGGACTATATCAAAGTCATGCAAGAAGTCTAAAGCAGATGGTATCTATTACTCTTTCCATGTCCATGGATACAGTCACTTTGGTAGAAGAATGTGAATATATTCTTCCGAGAGATTGTTGTCCTGAAATCTCTTCTTCCCTATAGCTGAAATACTCTTTGGAAAGTACTCACATAAATTAAAAGGCAAGTATTTATTAATAGGTTAGGCTGCCTGAGTTTCCTCCTACCAGATTTGACTACCGGTACTGTGGGTTGTGCATGCAGGGTTTTTGGAAAAATGGCATGTGTCAGGAGCTTAGTTTTGAGTTACTTCCTCTTTTGAAAGGTTATATTTGCCATACTGGTTTTAAGAATATTTCTAAACAGTGAGGGAAAAGGTTATTCCTTAATCAACCCACCTGTATGTGCTGACACAGTGGCCCTCTTGTGTTTGCTGGCCACAGATATTTGATGCAGGTTCTCACTTCCTTATGAAATTCACGGAAGCAAATGTAAAACCAGAAGATGTCCCTTTGGAAAGGAAGTGAATATGACAATGAAACCGAACACAGTAATACATGTTTTTCTCTTAAATCTTTCTGCCCGCTTGAGTTACACAAAATCACATTTCTTCTGTTTTACAAAAGTTGACATGAAATTGCATTTTTTACATTTTAGATCTCCAAATGACTTGTGTTTTCCAGATATTTTTTCAGAGCACCTCTATGGAGATTGGGAACGTGTGTTGATAATATTACTGATGCTAGTGCTGATAAGATTTTGGAAAAAAAATTCTGTGTTTGTTTTTCTAGTGTTTATTTAGAAAAGCACACACAAAGACAGCTACTGTAGTTTGGGACAAGGCATAACCTTTTTTCCACCATTCATTTCTAATCACATCTGAAATTTTAATTCAGTGCTTTTCAAGAGATATAGAACACCTATTTAAGAACAGAAGAATGCTCTAAGTGTTTAATGATAGGGATTAAAAGAGAGACATTTAAGTAAAAAAGGTGCTAAAGTAAAATCAGGTGTTTGAGACTGTAACAGAGCTGTTTTAATGTGAGGAGTGGGGTTGTAGGAGTTTGTGCTCTATCTTTATGAGCAAGGAGCCTAAGGGAGACCTGTTATTGTTTAATTATAGGAACTCTGTTTCACAAAGACGTGCTGACTATGTCTTTCAAAGTCTTGGTCAGAGATTGAAAATGTAATTCCACATTTTAAGTCCTGATTAAAGATCTCTTCATAGCTAGACTTTGCCTAAAATGTGGGAGGTAAAAAGCTGTATTACCTTTAAAATTCTTAGGAGATGTTTGCTCAGAGACACTAATGCTCTTTTTTTATATGCCAAGTTTTGGATCTTTATGGTTTTGTTGTGGAGATGCTGGGAAATAAAAATCTAAGGCAATAAAACCTACATCTAAACAGTACAGTAATATGAGTTTGTAATTCCTTTTCTCCCTTTGCAAATACGAAGAACTTCTGGGTTTGCAACAAAATGGTGGGTGAACTACTGATGCTTTTAAAATCACTGCTGTGGCTAATTATCTTAGCGCAGTCACTTAAATATGCATCATTGCACTCCTCTCTACCTTCCCACTTTTCTCTGAAAGTGGACACAGCCTTTGCTCTGCAAGTAATGATAATAATTGGTACTAAGACAGACCTGTTACTCATCCTTTTTTGAGCACATTTCTTATGGCAGATGTCTAGTTTTTAATTAACTGCTAATGAACATGCCTAGTAGACCATGATACTGCTGCCAGCCTACTCCGTTTTATATCTCACTGCTGCTAAGCTCTTAAAAGGTTACAGAGCAGGCATTAGTGTCTTTGAAGTGATGGGAAAGTGATTATATGCATAACATAATTGTTTGTAGGATCTACTATGGCAAATGTTTAGTTACTAAATGCATCTGGTGAACATTGCTGTTATCCCTCTCCCTGGTCTTTATTTTCTTCCTTTGTGTGCAGCATATACTTCTTTTAGCCCTTCTACAAAGATAATACAAAATGCTTTTAAAAAATACTGGGTTTTTTTAAGTAGAAAGAATATGAACTTCTGGAAAGGATAATGTTTATGGATGATCCCTCATCTCTTAGGGAGAAATTAAAACCTATTATGACTAAGTAATATATGCGCAATAAATCAGTACACTAAGGTCCTAAATAACAATGAACACCAGATAATAAACATGAAACTGTGACATAACTTTGCTGGCTTGACCATGATCAAGATTTCAGTTAAGTCAGTTTCATGTAGTGCCATATTTATAGATCTTTGTGTAACCATGCCTGTAAGTAACCATTTGCAAAGCTACAAAGATGTGCAGAGCAACTTTGCAATGCTTTTTCAGCTCTCATTCCACTCCTTGCTCACCCTGCTCTCCGTGTGCAATACCACCAGCAAGCACAGCACACATTCCTCCTACTCTCAGGTTGAGAACCTTTATAGAGCATTAATCCGTTCCTCATTTCTCAGACTTTCAAAATGCTTGGTGTGTAGGCTACAAACCAGGGCCAGGGAAGTGGTAGGTAACGTGCCCCTAATGTTTCTCAAGATGTTAACCTATGCTTCCTAAAATGAAATGGATTAACTTGTTTTCTAATTAAACCAAGCCAGGAGAGAGATGAATAAGGATAATCTTCATATACTTCCTGAATGGTAGGGACAAGAATGGACATAATTTAACTCCTGTTCTCTGTTTCAACCTTCCCCTGGTCACCCTGCAAAAGCAGTAGCTAATTTGAGCTTATTGTTGGAGAAGGGAGGAGGTTTTTCTCCATTAAACCAGTCTGGAAGAAATAAATTGCTTTTTGTTCTTAGGCAGTTGCACACCAAAACTAGGTAATGCGGGGAACAAGACCAATAGCAACAATGATGCACAGCACTGCTGATTAATGTTGTCTCAGAGCTAGAGTGCAGGTGACTGACCTGGCTGAAGTGAGGAATGAGGAGGCTAAATTACCATTTCTGAGAGAGGCTGCCAAAATCTCAGGTTATCGCCTGTTTTCAGGAAGTGTGCTGGAAACTACTAAAGTCTTGTTAAAGTCTGTGTGAAGAGGGATGTCTTATTGTTCTTTGGAGACTAGATCCAAAAAACTAATAAAACACCCAGCCAGACCCCTGCAGTCCTGTCAGACTTCACAGTGCTCTTTACTGATAGTTCTTCAGTTAAGGGACGCAACACTCAGCAAAAAATGATTGGTACTGTAGAAAGTGGTCTACTCTGTTAACTACTTGAAATCAAAATGATTCTTAGTGCTTCCTTCAAAGTGTTGCTTTTTGTGCTTTTGTAAAGAACAAAAATAGAAGAATAAAAAATATTTTTCTTTTACCTTGTTTTCTAAACATGCTAAAAAGGGTGGTGATCAGATGTATGTATTGAAATGTAGACTAGCATGGCTTTTTATGCAGCACTTGAAAATAAATTAATGTGATGTGAGAAGGATTTGGTAAACATGTGGCTTTGTAGAATTGACTAAATGGATTGTGGTAAATTGAAAGATTTTTCTTGTATATCAAAATAAGTAAATGATTGCTGCATGACAGTTGGGCATCAGAAAAGTGAAAAATCAGCAACTGCAGACCAGAGGTCTTGAATGTCAGCCCCTGTGCCTGCATACTTTTATAACCAGCTCAAGGCATATCTTCATATGGGGTTATGAGAAGTAAAAGTGTAGAAGTTCCGTAGTTATATACATAAATAGTAATAAATTCATTCATATGCCAGTAAATGTTATACAGGTATTGCTGACAGTTTGTCTTGAAAAGTCTTCACACCTGAAGAAACAGATGAAATATTTCTGCATTATTTTAGTTGAGTTTTTTTGGAGTAGTGGCTGAAATATTGTAAACTGCAGTCTACAGGTATGATTTCAGTAGCTGCCATCAGTACTGTAACAATTTTACATGCTCTTACGGGACCACTAGCATTCTCCTGGTCAAACTTGAGTTCATCCTTTTCAGACATATTTATTTGTCTCCTTTTTGATCCCTTGAATTGGATGGTACTCTAGGTTTTTCCTGGTATCTGCCTTGAGCAGAGGGATAGTGGAGAGTGGCCAAGGTGGAGATGATTGTTCTGTCTTCTATTCATATGACCAGACACAAAGGATCAGGAGAGAGAGGCAGAATATCTGTTAACCGGGAACAAATTATTGGAGCTATGACTAAGTATAAAGGTGCTTTGGAAGCTTCATTTTCTTAAAAAAAAAACAACAAACCCTCTGCTGAGCATTTTGTACTAATTAAATGGGTAGCTGAACTTGGTAAACATTAATAACACCATGAAAGCTTTAACTAGAAAATATCTTAATATTTAAACTATGGGGGAGACATTCTAATGTAAAAACTCTGTTTCTAAAATTGCTTACAGATTATTTTAGCAGATTGGTTACAGGATTGTATGTATTTATTTATGATTTTATTTATTATGATTTTAATCTTGCAAGCTCCTTTTAAAACAAGTGGAAGTATTCATTAATACCATGTTTCTTGTTGAGAATTCCATGCTGTCTAGAATACCAGCTCAAAGTTGGTTCCTAAACAGAGTGTTAAGTCATGAGTAATTTCCCCTCTTTCCCCAAAAAACATTGGCTAGAATAAAATGCATACTAAACTTTACTAAATGTGAAATTCAACGTATCTTTTTTAATATTCAACATAGAAATGTACTTGCTGCTTCCACACTGGGGGAAGAGAGGGATGTAAATTTAAATCAATCTTGCCACTGAAACTTTTTTTTCCTGAGCAGTGATAAGACTTTCTCTAGAAAGGGAAAGGTCTTTGAGTCTTCTGCTGCTGTTCTTTTTTGCCAGAGATGCTGAGGCAGGCAGTAGCTGCCCAGAACAACCTATAGTTGCTGAACTTATTCATTGGGCTGCAAAAAAGTATCCAGGTAGCTTTTTTGGGCAGAGTTGTCCTCAAACAGCATGATATAATGCAGTGTATATGGTGTGGTGGGTTAAAGGGAGAGACTAGATTAAGAAGAAACAAATAAATGTCAAAATCTGCTATAGATTCTCAATAATTAACCAAACTTCTGCCTTGTCCTTCCCAAACTATGTGCTATACGCTGTTCTTCTGGGGATGATGATACCACTGGGAACAGCAGCAGCAGTTGCAGGCTCAGCATCTCTCCCATGGCCATGGACCTCCAGTGCCTCTAACGCCACATCCATCAGGACTTCAGCCTCCAGGAATCCCTCCACTTGGAAGCAGTGCTGGCCTTCTTGCCCTCTCTAGTGCTTTGGGTGGGCAGTCTCACTTGGCAATAAAAGATGACAAGAAGCACCACGATGCAGACCACCACAGAGGTGAGAGGCATGGCAGGCCTGATTAGGACACTGTCAGATTTGCACATTGCTACAAATTGTGTGCATCTCTAAAGATTTCAAGTTGCATAGAATGAGAAAAAACTGCTGGTAAACTTTAAAGTGTCTGCATATAAACCACTGAAGCAAAATTCAGCTTGGAATTTCTCAGTATTTTAAAGGGGATCTCTGGGTGTCACCTGCTCTATACTTTGCAGGGCCTTTTGACATCCTGGTAAATGCTTAGTTGTAATAGCAGTGGCCTGCACCATATTGTGGAAAATTGTTAAACTGCATAATGGTGATTTTTTTCAAAGAAAGTAATGTTGTTAAAAGGGTGGGTGGGAGAGTAGGGGGTACAAGAAGTTAAATTTTGAAGTGAATGTGTTCCAACAAAAGATTTAGATAATTGCATCTGTTATTTTAGTTTCATAAGCTTAAATTCTAGTACTCAGTTAAATATTGGGCAAAATTGCACTTGACTAATTTTTGAAAAGAAAATAATTTATTCTGTCATGAAATAAAACTAGGCTTTGTGTATGGTTAAACTGTATATCATGTTTACAAAATACTGTAATTTTCAGGAAATCACTGTATTAGGAATGTGCAATGACCTATATAAATAAAAGCCATTTTAAAACTGTTTGTGGCTTGTGTTCTAATTTTTTTCCCCCCTTTTTTATTTCTGTTCTTGCCTCTGTGTCTGAACGGGCATGTCTGTCCATTTCTTGGTTACTGCGGGAGCAGACAGAGAGCCAGGCACAGTAAGTACCAACATTCCTGCTAATGTTTCCATTTCCAGTAATGTAATAATCAAACATTGTGCTGTTTGTCTGTTTTGTCTTGCTTTTAGTTATTTTCATGATACAAGGTGTATGTGTTTTCTGTTAAGATGCCTTGGTTTATGCAGAACACCCAGATCATTTGTTTAATGGACTGTATGAAGGAGCTTTGTTGCTGAGCAGAAACGCTTTTAGGCAAACTTGAACTTTAGTTTGCTAATTGGCAGCAGAAGGGGGGCATGAAGCTGCAAATCAAAAAGAACTTTGCAAATACAGCATTTTTATTCCAGAGTAAGATTTTTAGTCTCTAGGATTTTCAGGAATTAGAGTTGGAGTACAGGTGAGAAGCTGAAATATGAGAATTTTAAATGTGTCATGATGGTGTTTGGCCCTAGGAGATTTTTTAAATTGCATCAGTTTAAGTCATATTAATGTCATTACTGCTTAATTTGTGCTTCTACTGAGACATAACCTTTTTCTCTGTAGACCTAAGCTGTAATAGAATTGGCCTTGTCTGAAAAGCCCTCTAAAAAACTACTTGCTGCTTTTCATGCTGTTTTATTTTGAGTAATATTGCTATATTAATCTGTTAGAGATCATCATGTGAACTTAATGTAATTCAAGTAACAAAGCTAATTCTCTTTGTTTATGTCAGAGGTGAATTTGGGCTCCATTTTGTTCATTTTCTCAAATAGAAATGACAAGAGCTAGGAAATGACAGCTAGCTTTACGGTACTAAACTTCTGACTTTTATTGCTGCTTATTTAATATATATACAAGGCTTGCTTAACAGTTATTTACTGGAAACTATCTAAATATCTTTTGCAGCAGTCTTTTAGTTTTGGGTTACTAAGCAAGAAACATTCTTTTCAGCTTGCTTAGTGTTACTAATCACAGTGTAACTGCAGAAATAATTTTAAGCTGGGTTTTTATGAAGTCTCTGACTTTTTAAGGACTTTATGCTCTGTGTGGGTCATACGTCTTTGAGTGCTGTTAGTTGATTGCTGGAATCCAAATAACTTTTCTTAAGGGCTAAGGAAGGAGGTTTGCAGTGTGTGTCTGTGTGCATAACATGCACATGTGCTAGTGATGGCTCTGTGTTTTGATTTGGTTGTTATGTTTCCTGTCCTTGCCCTGGTTCCAGCTTCCCCTGCCCTGTCCATTGTGTAATTTGGTCAAGGGTTTGAATTTAAAATCAGATACTTAGTATTGGGATATTTGGACTCTGAATTCAGCTTGTAGCTGAGAAAAGTTCTTGCCTATCAAAACTATCAAAAATTAAACGTGGCTTTTGTGTTGTTGGAGAGTTGCAGGATCACTTGCTTGGTTTACTTAAAGTGTGTAAAATTATTGCTGCAGTTGCTTCTGTATCCGTATGTCTAACTAATGCTTATTACCTGAAGCAGACTGTTTTTATGCTGGGTTTATCAGTAATTAACTTTTAAATAATCTGAGGCTTCATATTGCAAAGGGATTTTGCCGTGTGGATATATTGAGTTCTGGATACTCCATTAAGATCACTCTAGTTTCTTTCTGGTCTCAGTGTAGGATAGTACTGCATAGCTAACTTAGACTTTAATAGCTGAATACAGGTGAACTTGAACTTAAAATTGTTTAAATACATCAAAATCTTGACTTAACAGTAAATGGTATGAATGAAAGCATCATAATTCAAGAGATAGTTAAGTTCTACTCTGTGGCTAAAATGATCAGCTGCAAATTACGGGCTCTTCAAACTTCCATAATTCTCTTGTATTTTCAATGGAATTTTTTAATGTAAAATATATTTTTAAAGATAATATGAAATGTATCTCAAGTACACAAGGCATAGCAGCAGGGCTTATTGGTTATTATGTGTGGTTGAAATCACTTTATAACATCTGGATCATCAAGATGAAATCAATTTGATTTTCAGAATAACATTTTAAAAGTAATGGTGCTGCCAAAAATCCTGACAGGCATGCTTTCATCATCCAAGACACCAAACGCCATGCTGTTTGTAAGTTACCTAAATTCACCATGATGTTTGGTATTACAATGCAGTTCTATAGGATGATTTCCATCAAATCTGTCTAGCATGACCTTCAAGTACTATCAGAAAAAGCTAACAGCATGAAATGTGGAAGTTTGAAAATAAAAATTTAGTGCTTGTCTATGGGGTTTTAAATTGAGGTTTTGTGACATAACTTCAAGTTAAAGCATATCGTGACAGATTGGAGCATATTCATTTTTAAATTAGGTTTTGGTTTATTTTTTTAAGTCTCCTTAGATAAATAAGCAATCATGAGCTGTTTTGTATTGTATGTCTAGAAATACACCAAAGTAGTGAAATTCTTAATTTATAAATTAATATAAAGACATGGTTTCATTATTTTTTATTTTGACCAGTTTAACTACTTCAGTTATATCTAAATAGCAAGGACTACATTTTTCTTTTATATATTAGCTCAAGTTCTAGAAAGTAAAATGAAGAATTTTTTTTAGTAAATGCATGTTTTTGTAATATAAATTAATAATAGTAGTATACTTACTACAAGAATGCTAAAATGATTTTGTCCAATTTCAATTATGTGAGTGCATGCAGGTGGCTGATGTGTCTCCAACTGTCCCAAACTGGGTTGTGTTACTGTGCAAATGGAGACATCCCTTCTAATGTGGCAAATTCTGGCTGCAGGTAGTGAAGCCAGGCAAAGGAAGCAACTTTTGAAACAAACTGACAGCTTTGAGAGATGTCAATATTAAAGAACTTAGATGTCTACATTTTTTTCTCTAGGAAACATACTTGCAACATTTTCTAAATTCATCATACATGTTCATTGCTTCTCTTCCCACTATTCTGTTATCCTGTTTGGACAGCACAGAAATGCTAATATTTTGATGCACTCTGTTTTTACAGTAGTAATTTTCAGGCAGTGAAATCTTACTGCTTAGGATTTACATTAGTTGGTGTTTCTCTTTTGTCCTTATGAAAAACACTGAGCTTATTTTCTAAGACCTAGGAAGTACTCATAAATTTTCCCAGACATTTTGCCTTTGTTGTTAAGTGTAAATGTTGCTATTGTTTTGTAAAGCAAATGCTCTTTTCCTACAGTAGAAAAATATTTTGTGCCCTGAGCTCTCTAAGCTCTCTATCCTATTCTTCATCTCCCAGTCTTGGAGAAGGAGGCATGAACAACTGAGTGCTGCTTTTTGGATGATATTATGTGCAAGCTGTTTTTGTTTTTTTTTTTAAAGGGGGCAGGAAAATCATGTAAGTTTTTATATGGAAGTTTAGGGTACTGATCAGAAAAGCACAAGTATTTTTCTTGGACTTCGTGAAGAAAGAATGGCTCCAGACTACAAATTAGCTTCTGCAGAGGTTGCTTATATGTAAGAGCAGTGGGTTGCTATGCTGCAGTTTAGTTTGTAGCTGATAGAAGGCAGCATAAGGTTGATGACAAAGGACGAGAGGACTGAGGTGGTCTGATAAGATTTTTATGGATACCTTGGTTTTGACAAATATTAGCTAGAAAACTGAAATCAACTTATTCCTTATTAATGTCTTCTGATTGTAAAATCAATGTAACTTAAAAAGCTGGTTGAAAAGAAGGTGAAGTCAAGTAGCTTTCTATCAGGAGTACAAAACCTACTGAATTCATAAGTCAGCTTTTGGGTTCTTGACATGTGTGTTTGTAACATTGAAAAAATTGAAGTTAATGATTCTGGAGCAGAATAGCTTTGAGTGGAATCTTCTTTTGCCTCTCTGGGGGATATTAAAGTCCATCTTCCAGCATCTACTATATTCCTGTCGGTGAGTCCTGACAGAGAACAGTGATGTTTTGGGTGTAGTTGTTAGACATGGTCCTGTTTTGCCTACTCAGCAAGGAATTGCACCTGTTCCTGTCTGTGTGTGCATATCTGTAGGTAGCACTCGTGTGTGGTGCAGCAGCAGGGCAGAGGTCCCTGTGTGGTTAAACAAAATAAACACAGAGGCTCTACTGAGCAATGCAGTCAAGCCCAAGTTGTTAGCTGTGGTCACTGGCTGTGATGGCTGGTGGCTGTCCTTGGCATGGATGTACAGCGAGTCAGGGAATGACCGAGGACAGAGCAAGCCTGTGTGTGTGTGCACCTCTTTGGGGGAAAGGGGAGTGAGAGGACTAAGGAGTCCAGCACTAGGTGTAGTTGATCCATGTGCACAGATGCAATGAAAATACTGTTGTTTAATTGCTGTAATGATCAGCATTAAGTCAGTTGTCAGTTCTGTATGTACTATTCTGTATGACTTGTCTGCACTGTATTATAAGTGGGATAATGGGATAAATGAGATACTGTGTGCTCTCAGCCTGTACCCCTGGCACACATACTTGAGGTTTGGAAGTGATTCCTGTGGGGAACCGTATGGCAGTCAAAGAGCTGCATTTGAATAATGAGCATTATATTCCTGGTAGGGAACCTGCCTTCTTTCTGTGCATCACGACAAGGTTTTTGTTTCACATTTGCCTTCTGGTGGTTTCAGTATTTAACTTTTGCTGGCAGCAGAGTTGCTTTAGGATCACAAGTTGCCTGTTGCACGGCATTTATGCGGTCTGGTAGTTTTGACAGGAAGCAGTGCTACATTAACCTTTTTATTTTCTTTTGGTATTTATTTGAAGAAACGGGCTTCATGTGTATAAAGTAAATGATCGAAAGGAAAGGAAAGCACATAAAACTGATTTTGACCATTTGCTCTGATCTGAACTTCTTGATTTGCAAATGTTGCATTGGTAATCCTTAATAAACTGAACTATTAAGTAAGAAAGGAATATCTTCAGTCATGTATCTAGTCTGTTAAAATTAAGACAGAATAAAAATTGATGCTGTGCAATTTCTCTTTAGGATATAAACTATGCATGTATATATCTTTTTGCATAAGCTGATTATTATTGAAGATCTGTCCCAACTGAAAATTTCTGTAGAGTTATTTAAAAAAAATAGCCAAAATAAAAGTTTTCGCTATAAAATAAAATTATACTTTTGAAAGTAAGTCAGTTGTCAGTAGACCTAGTTAGAAGAACTAAACAGATTACTCTTCTAAAGAGAAGATAAGTAGACTGTAATGTTGTGAATATGTCACTGCTGTCTTCTTGTTGGCATGTTTAATAGTGGACACACAGCAAATATAAACTCTGCCAGAGATGAAATAAGGAAGGGTGGTTTTTAGTATGCTGTCCTCATTGTTCCCTGAACCCTAACATTACAAGGGTGAGAGGTATCAATAGCCCAAGGCTTATATGATCATCTCTTTACTAGTTCTTGTTTATATTTTCGTTCAATTTTTTCTTTAGTGTGCTGGATTTACCATTTGCACTACTTTAAAAGATTCATATTTTCCCACTGTTGAATGAAATCTTATGTATTTGGTAGTTTGAATTAGGGTAGTAGCTTATAGTAGTAAGCTGTTTTTTCTTTACCTGATTCTAGTCACAATTCAACTTCCTTGAACTTCTGTGGGAAACAAAACAGGAACTTTTTAATTTCGGAGTTTACTGATAGATTTTGCCATAAAAAGATAACAATCTTATTTGCAAGTTATGATGTAGCTGTTGGGAAATGGACTGCTCTGCAACATCTTTTAGCGTGGATGCTCTGATCACAGAGAACAGGGATTTAAATTAATGTGGTAAGTTATAGAAAGGAGGTGTAAATATGACCATAGGGGATAGGTTTTTCAGAGTAGGCTTGTGCAATAATTACATGTTCGTGTGAGAAACCGTCAGTTGTTCGGAGAAAAATCTAATAACCTTTGTTTGGCATTTAGGACACGATGGGAACTAGATTTCCTACATATGTTTCACAGTTTTGAAATTCTGCAAGACAAACAGTATAAAATATTGTCAGCATTGTCTAGGTAGACTAAATCAAGAAAGGAAAAAAAAAAAATCAGGTATTGTAGTTACACCTGTAGGTTGCCAAAATTTGCAAGCTGTAACTCCAGAAAGCAGATTTGCTAAATTTTCTCCAGATGTTACCTCTTTGCCACCTTTCTGTTATTCACACCTTTTTTTTAGAAAATTAAAGCAGGGAGCTGACTTTATTTTCTTTACTGCATTTGCTTTAATTGTTTTATTCTAAACTTTTCAGTAGCAAAATAGGTATTTTTAATTATTTTTGTTAAGGAAAGTATCTCTTAACTAAAAAGAGGAAAACATCTCTGGTCAAATTTGAATTGACACCTTACTTCTTAAGGTGTTTCTATTGCTTTTTAAGATGTTTCTGCTGCTACAAACATGCTGGATTCAATATTAAAATACTGAAAAGGAATTCTAATGGTTTTCAGACTAGTGAATCCCTGAATTTATGTGCATCTGGGAGGAGATAAGGGGTTAAATTCCGAATGTATTTGTCAAGGCAATTAGTTCAATGATCCAACAAGCCCACCTTTTAGCTACAAAACATTTCGGTAAAGACATTATTTTGAGCTTCTTTATACTGAATTTCAATAGACCCTCCTATATGCTTTATGTAAGCCCTTTGGCATTTGTTTAGCTTGAATAATCATGAATAAAAGAGCTTAGAGTTGGCTTTAAAGTGCAGCTTCTGAATTAGGAAAAAGAGGATTCACATTGCCTTATGTACCCTGTTTCCTTGTCCTTCTCCTTGGGGCTAAACTTTTGTGTCTGAGCAAAACCACCTTGATGTCTTCAGGTTTTAAAGGGGAAGCAATTCAGTGCACAGTTCACTGGCTGTTAGTATATGTTTATGATATATTACAAGTAAATATCTCTCTCTTGGGTAGATCTAAATATGTCCTTTGAGGGCTTACACTGAAGTACATGTTGGTATTAGACTTCTCTCTTGAGGGAGATACAAGTATGGATGTAAATGCATGTTTACTTATATATTTATGTGAGCCTATATTTATTTATCTAAGCATGTACTTGGCTTTTAGGATCTAGGCTTACCAGGCCTTTGTGAAAGGAGATTTTTTTCTCAACCCATTCAGTATTGTTCACAGCATTAACACATCAGTGAACAAATTGCCCTCTTGCATATGCTAATCCTGCACTTAAAAGAACTCATTGTAACACATTTTAATGCTTTAGCTGGAACTGAGATGGAGATGGGAATCGGGAATCACAGGCATATCAAATTGTCATGTGACTGAAAAATGTCTAAAATGCTCTTTGGGTCAACAGTTTGTACTTAGCATAACTTAGCATGAATGAAAGCAGTCCATGTAGTTTGAGGAAAAGATTAGTCTTTGCTTTTGTCTTTTGTGTGCGTGTGTTGGCCTCAGTTTTTCAGATCAAGTCTGATTAAGCAACACTTTAGCCTTAATTTCACACTAGTAGTGAATTTTATGCTGGAAGTAAAAATATTTGATCTTTGTTTGCAATACATTTGTTGAAGGAATCCAATTGGAGTTTACTCCAGCTAACAATTGATTACTGTGTAACTGTTATTCAGCAAATACTTGTTATTTTGGGCATTAAAGGCAAGCTGCTATTTATCTGTCCATACCTGCAGGTGTAGACATACCAAAGTCTCATCTATTTATGATGCTCTAAAAGTAACTGATCATCAGATTGTGTAGTAAATCTCTTTTATTATATGGAATCTGAATATTTAAAAAATATACAGAATGAATAAACAGCAAGCCTGCTTCTTCTCCTAAACAATAAATTCAGTTGAATTAGTTAGTTAAATAGATGGTGACTGACAAGTGAACTAAACTTTTGATAAGTTGAACAATGAAAAGCCAAGCTTCTTAGAACGTGTGAAGCTGTACATGTTTGCATGGAGGACTTTGTTTTGAATTAAATTGAATGAAAAACTAACTAGGTATCACATTTCTAAAGCATCTATTGCATCAAATTTGAGTTTTTAGGGATATATGAAGGAATCCTAAAAGGAATTTTTTACTGACCTTGTTTTTTGTCTTTACAGAGTAATTCTCTCTTGGTCCCTGACAGTCTACGAAGCACAGATAAACGCAGGAATGGCCCTGAATATGCCAATGACATCAAAAAGAGAAAGGTGGATGATAAGGATTCCAGCCACTATGTAAGCAAATCTCTGTCAAAGAAATGATTAATTTATTTGCACCCACTGTGCTTGTAAGAGGAGTAAGTTTGTGAGCTGTGAAGAACAATGCAACTCTCCTATGGCCGAAGCAGTATATGAATATATGTACTAGAGAGACATGAGATTCAAATTGTGGGAAGAGTTTGGGATATTGTGAAGTAATAGTCCTCAACAGGAGTAGCTATTTGGGATTCACATGTGCTCTAGGGCATTTTTCAGAGTTTGAGTGACATTCTTTCTGGACTGCTCTAGAAACTGCAGGTTTGTTTGAAATGGAGAATTTTATTATTGGGAGGGGTTTGGTAAATTTTAATGATAAGTAGGTATTACCTTGCTGAGTGAGAGTTACTATTGTAAACTGCGTATGCTGTCAGGCTGTATCATCTTACTGAAGTGTGCTTTTGGCTGATATGGCAATTTCAATATTGAAAGTTCACTGTTTTATGTTCTGCATTTTTGACTAGCTTGCTTGTTGCTTGGTTTCAAAGAGACGCGTCAGTTGAACAATGTATGTGAACATCAGAAAACTCTCACAGACTTTCGACTTCAAGTCTAAATGCTCAGCCAAAACACACAATGGTACTTGAACATGCCTCAGACACTAGGATTGGTGTGACAGAGTACTGAAAAGCAAAATTTAAATCTAATAGAACGCACTGTGCTTTGACATAGCAATAATGTGGCAAATTGTCTGGTTTATGTGATTCAGATCACTAATTAATTCTTGGTTATTGAAACCCTAGAGAAAATTAGGTGCCATTTTATTTTCTCAGTATTTGGTAGGGTAATTTTAATTTCTCTCCATTTGGATAATATATTTGAGGAGCTACTGCATATTTTAGTGCTGTTAATGGTTTTACAACTTGTATTTCCACCACTTTCTAAGAATAATGTTTTAGTTACAGAAGGGTTTGGCAAACTTCCCCATGTTACTCGCTCAGCTGTAAGGGTTTGATATTCTATTGGCATTTTTCATTTTAAATATTTGAAGATTAAGCATTCTTAAGCTACGCTTGATATAAAAAGGAAGAAAAAGCTTAACTTACTTGTTTTTCTTGTGTTTCTACTGTAAAGAAATGTAAGAATGTTATTGCACAGTAGAAGCAGTTTGTTTTAATCCACATTTTAAATATGTTTCTGCCTGCTATTTGTTTGAAATAGATTTTACAGCTAAAGGCAGCATCAAATTAAAAAATGGAGCAAAGCAGGGATATTTGAAAGTTCCAGATTTATTCAAATATCGAAGATGATTTTTTTTTAAGGTCCATCAATTATGCAAACACAGCGGTGTTGATTTTGTGCTCATTTTAGATGAGGCCCTTGTAGGGACAAGGAAATACTGCTTTTGTCAAAAGGGGCATAAATGAGTTGTAGGACCTGTAGCTTTTGGAAAAAGAATGAATAGTGAATATTTTTTCTCTTTTTTAACTTTTTAATAATTTTCATATTTGTACCTATGTAGATTCAGGATGTTGCTGTATTAGTGAGGAGAATCTTCTGATATTAGTAGAAGTTACAGGAGATGCCTTTGATATTCCCAGGAAGCTTCTATTTAATAAGATGACAAAGTCAGTGGAATTCATTTAAACGTTGCTTTGCAGCTAATTTTGCCCTCCTCCAGAGGGGTGTTTCTGGCAAACAAGTGTCCCATCTCCCACGTTCTCCCACATTCTCCGTCTGCCATATTCCTGTTCTAGGAGTCTGGGGGCTTCATACTTCTCAAGAGGTGACAAATAACTGGAGCTAAAGCTTTCATGTTCTTCGTTTGCACCTGTTGGTTGGATTGCCTCCTGAGTAGCAAATAAGAGTGACCATTCTGTGTTCAGTGGCACTCTTGAATCCTTAATATGTTTGTGGCATTTCTTGAAACAAGATTTAGCTGTTAACAGAAGGGAAGCTTTCAAACTGCCTGTTGGTTTGGGTTGTTTTTTTTTCAATTGGATTTTTGGGGGGGGTGTTTTGGTTGCTTGGTTGGTTGGTTTGGGGTTTTTTGTTTGGTTAGTTTTGCGCGGCTTGGTTTAGTTTTGTTTTTTTAAAGCATTGTGGCCTGAAGTGAGAGGAAGGATCTAGTGTTTCATGTGAAAGCTCAGAGACTTTGAAAGCAAGAGATGGGAGACATTTGAGCCATTTTGTATGTCTGGTTTGTTTACATAGAAGTTTTTTTTACTAAAAGTACTTTTATTGGAAATGTAAAACTTGTTCCCACAAAATTTTAAAGTTTTGACATTCACTTCATTTCTGTGTTTGATTTTGAGTCAAGACTTGCCTTCTAATTGAGCCACCCTGTGGTACTGTGGAAATCACCAGATCTCTGTGTATCAGAATGTGCCTACTGGGCTTCTACTGGAGATAGGGACCAGGAGGAATTACAGTGACAGCAGTCATTAGTAAAACAGCTTAGGCGAACATAGATCTAAATGAAACAGTTAAAATGCAACTTGACAAGCTGCAGTAGAAGATTTCTGTTTAGGAATGTCCAAGTATTTTGCTTTTCTTTGGCAGAAATGTTGAAATGCCTTGGCATTTCTGCAGTTTTTTCTTCCCCAGAACTTTTCATTCCAAAACTTGCCTTTCTGGAAAAGGGGAAAAATGGTATTATCACTTTGAGGAAAACTATTTGTCAAATATGCCAAAAAGCTCCATTTTCCTGAGATCTGTTTTTTGGTGTTTTTCCATGTATGCACAAGCAGTACTTGCTTTAAATTAATGCAAGATTAGTGTATGAGCACAGTACCTTTCTCTTTTAGGAGGAGTGATAACACTGTTTATGATGTTAATAAGGAGGGGTTTTGGACTATCTTGCACTGATGGTGAGATTGCCATCTTTCAACTAGCTCTGCCTTACTTGAGTTTTACTACTCTAGCAGAAATAAGGTGCTGTGTTTCTGTTTTAATTGTTCTCCCTATTGCTAATAACTTAATGAAAGGCTGTTTGTTTTTTGTTTAGGATGTCTGAGTAGATGCATAGTCTTTCTGTCTGGGCTCTTATTGTACTAATTGAAATGAACACTATATTTATTTATTTTTAATAGGACAGTGATGGGGACAAGAGTGACGATAACTTGGTTGTAGATGTATCCAATGAGGTAACTTTTTTCATTTTTGTAGTCTTGACATTTGCCCAAAGGTGAAAGGAAAAGTGCATTTAGATGCTAGAAGAAAAATAATCCTCTGTGTGGATATGTTAAAATATTCACAACTTCTCATTTTTATTAGTACTGCAGTTACTGTGTCTTCCTCTGAGCTTTATCTGGTTGTCTTCTTGGTTTTTCCTTCTGCTGCTTTGTCCAGGTCTGTTCTCTGCAGTTAACATTCTGACACTTCACAGCTGCTCTGTAGTGTAGAGGGTTGTGGTGAACTGTATGTGGAAAGCTGAGGTTTTCACACTGTTGTCTTCCAATGCAAAAGGAAGACATTATCTAATGTTGTATTTAATAGTAGAATTGTTTTTGAAAACATTACCTTAAAAATTGCTTGCATTTTAATGTCATACATTAAAGACATTTTCCAGAAATATTTTTTTAGAATGAAGTTAGTTTACAAGATTTTCCAGAGATTTGAGACACTTTTTTCCTCCAGGGCTGAGATTTGGTAATGGCGTCAAGGTGAAGGGATGGGTGTTCCCTTGTCTTCATCTTTTATTTCATACAGCACACAAATTTGGAAGTGAGGTTCTTCAGGTCTGTGAAAAGTGCAGGGAGAGAAGCTGGTAGAGAAGTGCCCTCAGTTAGCTCCAGGTGCCCAATGTCAGCCGAGTAGAAAAATGGGTGTCCAACAAGTGATTTTAGTAATCCTTTCAGAAGGTCGGCTTACAATGAAACTGCTTAATAATCAGTCAGTAGACTTATTGCCCTTTTGTGAAGCATGATTTCTCCCTAGAGCTATTCTTATGAGCCAAAGGAGCATGGAGGACCTGCAAGGCTCTGATAGCATTGTAACTCATGGGCTGGCTATTTCAAGTTAAAGTAAATGCAGAGAGTGCCTCTGGAATAGGGAAAAATAATCACCTGAGAGGTGATTTCAGTTTTCCTGTAGATATAAGTGGCAAGGCAATTACAGATGGTGTTTAGCAAAAATGTGACAGCTATTATGGCATATAAAGATCCCTGTATGGGCCATTCCATTTAAGAATTGGACTTGATGATCCTTGTGGGTCTCTTCCCACTCAAAATACTCTGTGAAATCTGTTAAGCATGTGTTTATCTCTTCTTCTGAAAGCAGAGATGACCAAGGTCTTTATCACCTGAAAGAGGTTATTGAAATGTTTATTGCGACTAGCAGAGCATGAAGAACGTACATAATAAAAACAGTGCCAAGTTACTGCAGTTTCTCTTGGTATTCCTTGCTCTTACCACATTTTCTGCACTTCTTTAGTGTGTATGTAGGTACGCTTTGCAAGCTCTGTGCTTGGAAACAATTTATGATTACGTTTAGTGTAAAATAAAAACAGATTGCTTACTATATGACTTTACTTATGTCTCTAGACTGATGAAGGGATTTCAGCTTTTTTTTCTATAAAGACAACAAAATCTCTTGTCATTTGCACTTACTGCTTAAATTCTTCTGGTTCTTTTCCCCCATAGACTCCTTAGTGGTGTTTGTGTACCAGTTTATGACAGGGTTCTGCACTTTTCTTCCCTTCCCATTGTTTTAGGATCCTTCTTCCCCAAGGGCAAGTCCCACTCATTCACCACGTGAGAATGGTATAGATAAAACCCGCCTACTGAAGAAGGATGCTTCCAGCAGTCCAGCATCTACAGCCTCTTCAGGAAGTTCCACTTCCCTCAAATCCAAAGAAATGGGTCTGGTAGGTAGCAGTCTGTGGTCCAGATAGTCTTCTGTCTTGCAAAATCTAATTCTCCATTCTTCTGCAACTACTTGTGGTGCAAATTACTTGGCTTTAAACATTTGAGGCTGAAATTGGTTACCATTTTTCCAGATCTTTAAAGTATTATTGAGCTTTCCTCCTCAGTATTTTCTGCCTTGTTTGGATTTCTTGTATTTCCTACATTTCTGTCAAATGAGTTGCAAATTTATAAAAAGAATAAGAGTTGCTTAGGCATTGGTTTGGGCATTTTTAGGAGCAATAACTTATAGTTTAACATGGTCTGTATATAGTCACTAAACAAAAAGCCTAAACAAAAGTTCTTTAGGCTTTTGTTAAACTCTTTTAAATAAGCTGTTACCTCTTGGAGACTTTTCCTGGTAGTATCACTAATAATTTGATTTGATTCTCTGTAACTTTTGTGTCATGTTTTTTTAATGCTGTCAATCATGGTGGTATTTCATTTTTGTAGTTAGATTTTCTATGTCCAATAATAATTGAGATATTAATGATTTCAAGCTAAAACAGTTTGGTAATGCATACTGTATTTTCCTGAAAAAAAATGAGCTCAGGCATTCCTTTTTTAATGTCAGTAGTAGAGGAAAAATAACTTTCTACATTTCTTATTTTAATTTTGGCAGCAATCAAAAAGGTCAACATTGCTCTCTCACAAGTTAACGTTGTCAGCATTGTGTGGATTTATGAAAATTGGCTGAGGGACTAGGTAGTAGGTGCCCAGCATCCCAGCTGCTGTTGTGATAAATTGTATAATATGGCCTGGATTAAAAATAATACTCATTTAATTTGTTTAATGATACCAGCATGAAAAAGCCAGCACGCCTGTTCTGAAATCCAGCACACCAACTCCTCGAGGTGATGTGCCAACCCCAGGCACTAGTGCAACTCCAGGACTCCGTCCAGGCCTTGGCAAACCTCCAACAATGGACCCTCTGGTTAACCAAGCTGGTAAATGCATTACCTCATGTATTTTTACGGTTCCAAAATTAATCTTTTTTTACACATGTGACTGTTAACTAAATATATTGCTTTGTTCTTGATATCAGGAGAGGGCTTGATGAGAAGCAGATGTTTGGATTATCAAGAGTTTGAATATCTTTCTGTCTCTGAGTCCTCTTTGTTTACTTTTGTCTTTATCTTTTTTTGCAAATAATCCAGAGACTGAGTGCAATATAAAAAGACTTCTTAGAAGTTTCTGGTACTTATTCTGCATGCAATCCCTTCTACAGTCTTTGTCTGAGTCTACTAATATTTGCTGCAGTGCACAGCTTGACAAATGCTGGGGGAAGTTTACTTTTGCTATTCAGGCTGGTACACACAGTTGCTTCAGACATGAGCTGTGTAAACCATGTCTGTCAGCTTTACTGCTTAATTTGGCAAAGAAGAGATTAATGTAAACAGGGGAATATTACAGAAATGGAAATAGGTAATGCTAGAAGAGATTGCTAGAAGTAATCAGCAAGTTCAGACTTCAGTAGATCTTATTTACACTGAAAAGAGCTGGTGGTACTGACAGATTACGGCAATGATTCTTGACAGTGTGTGTATGTGAGAGCAGAAGGTTAGGTGTTTTAGGGGAAGAAGAAAAGAGCTGCTTTCTTTCCTGTATGCAGGAACCCATAAATAAACCCACTTAATTTCATTATTCCGTAGCTGCAGGTTTGCGGACCCCGTTGGCAGTACCAGGACCGTACCCTGCTCCGTTTGGAATGGTACCTCATGCTGGCATGAATGGAGAGTTAACCAGTCCAGGGGCAGCCTATGCCAGTCTGCACAATATGTCACCCCAGATGAGTGCTGCTGCTGCTGCAGCTGCCGTGGTTGCCTATGGAAGATCTCCTATGGTAGGCCATACGTTGCATGCAGTCTCAGTCCTGTGAGTTGTGGTTCACTGAGAAAAGCTACATGCTTCATTTAGCACTGCAGAATTCCCCACTCGTAACAGTGCCAGAGGCTTGACAGCTTCACTGCATGCTTCACTGCGTGCTTCACTTTGCTGTGTGGCTGAAGAAACAAATTTGCACCTTGAAAACAAAGAATCTCAGTGTATTAATGTATGTTTTCTTTTTGTCATTCACCTTCATCAGTGCTTTAACTGATGAATAAATGCCAAAAAATTATTTTATGCTGTAAATGAAAATGTAGTTTTGGTAGACACAAAGTATTTCACTGTAGCTGTGGACATCTGGTTTTTTGTTGCTGAACCATATTTGTGTTCCATATAGACATAACAAATTACTCTTGAAGCGTGTAAAAGTCGTTTTACCTGTGTCTCTGTCCCTGTATTTTGATGGGGTTTTTTTGTGGAAATCAACCTGGGAAGTTGGTCAGTACGTATTTTGGAGCTCTGAGATCAGGTGTGTTAAGAATAGTTGCTGCTGTAAATGGAACCTGGTAGTTACAGTGGCTGTCACACAAAATATCCCACGGGCCTGAATCTGCAAACATTAACTTGGTGGCAGCTTTCTGCATAGACAAACTTACCTACTTGTAATTTTCAAAACTGGATTTACACTTGTCAGCTTCTCATTATTGTTGTGTGACCACTTTTTTCAAACTGATAAACTGGGCTTTTATGTGAAAATGTTCAAATTTTAAATACCATACATCCTCCTTTTGAAGCAATAACAATATTTACTCTAGTGTAATGTTCAGGAAAAAAAACTAAGTCTTTTCGGTCCAGAATTTCTGCTTGGTTTATTTGATATACATACTTGTTTGACATACAAAAATTCAGTGGAATTGCATGTAAAGAGAATGCCATTTTTTTAAGCTGTGGACAAGCTTCTTTGCACCCCACAAAGTGTCTCTGTGAGAGATCTCTCAGCTGCTGTGCCCACACAGAATGCTGTGGAGGCAGTGAGATCCTAGCTGGGGTCCAGAGCTGCTTTCCAGCACCATACTGTGCCAGCCTGAGTACGTGCTAGCTCTCTCAGGAGTAAAGAGCATTGGCATGACTTTGGTGCTGACATGGACTCTAATTCCAGGGCTAACACAAGATTCTCCCTTCTAACCAGGACTGATGGGTTATGCTATGTGGTGTGAATGCATAATAAATTATTTTCTGCTGTCATATGAGTGCTTCTATCCGAGTATGCTTAGGAAAAAGTATGGATTTTGCCCCTCAGTGGAGGGTCATGCAGTTATCTGATACGGTGGGTAAAAGCCACTGCTGGTTAAATGCATAATATCTTGAGAGTGGAAAAAATAGGCTTGCTGAGAAATTGGTGAGAAATTCCAAGTGTAAGATTAATTCACTTTTTGTTGTCAGGTTGGGTTTGATCCTCCTCCTCACATGAGAGTACCTGGAATCCCTCCAAATCTAGCAGGGATTCCTGGGGGAAAACCGTAAGTAACTTTTAACATTTTGGTAACATTGGCAATATTTAGAGGGAATGAAGTTATATTTGTCAGTAGACAAGGATTTCAAAGGGGATGGTGTCTGGTTGATTTTAAGAGGGTGTTTTAGACTTCTCCAGGTAAAACCTGCAGCATTAAAATTTTCAAATGGTAGTTGTCATATCCCAAAACAGGTGTGTGTATATACCTATATCCAAGGAAAAGTTGTTGAAGGTATGCTTTAAGGTTTTTTTATTTTATTCTTTCTGGGGGAAGTTTAGGGGACTACAAACCAAATGATAAATAGTGGTTAAATGTGTTAGATAAAAATATATTGAAACTAAAATTTGTGCTACACTGAGGATAAATGTGTAGTGCAAACTTGCAGACTCTTTGTCTGGCACTTGTTTTATCAGGCATGGGAGTCTGCAGCTGATGACAGTGGGTATCTGGAGCAGTTACTTTAGCAACAGATTACACACACCTTCCATAATGGAGCAAGCTATTTAGAACTTTTGTGTGAGTGCAGCTGGCGAGCAAAAGGATGATAAGCAGTTGTGGAGCAGGTGGTGCATAGCTGTAGAAGAGTTTTCACAGTAAGTTCTATATATTTAAAAGTTCTGGTTATTGGTGAAGCAGTTGTTAAATAAAATGCTTCTGTGATGCTGTGACTTATGCATATTTCAATAAAATAAAGTCAGCAGCATACATAAACTGTTTCAGTTTGGCTTTGGTAGACCATTGTCCCTGAACTTAACCAGTGCAGTAGACTCATGACACCATGTATGCCCTCTGAAAATACTCAGTTAACATTTAAGTATTTCTAGACAAGTAGTCTATGCGGGTACTAAAAGAGCAAATTTAATTCAGGTGTTTCTCTGGAGAGAATGAGGCAGAGAGAGCTCAACAGATTTTTCAACACTCTTGTTAGAATCTGTTCTTTGCTCACATTGGCAGTCAGTCCTGACTTCTCTTTTAACAGGAACTTGCAATGAGAGTAGTTTTTTCTCTACCTAGATATTTACAAAATTTTGAAAATTATTTAACATGTTGCACTTTCTGTGCAGGATGTTTATGTTGCATGACTGTTTACCAATCTAAATCTTATTTTTCCTTTTGTAGTTTTAGGAAACATTTAGAAACTATTACTTTCAGTATGCTAAGTTGTCAGACAGGCTGTGGTGAAAGTTATATACTCACATATTTGTGTTTACTTTGATTTTGGACTCCTATTGTAATGCCAATCTTACAAACATCCTTCTAAGGATACCAGATTAAAGGCAAAAAAGTGTTTATTTTCCTCTGATCACATATAACAATAGGAAAGCAGCAGACTTCGTTTGGAAAGCCATGTGTTTTTGTGGTTATCTGCCATGCTTCTGAGAACAGGCTTAGCTATCTGTTGACAGTGTGAGAAACCTGTTAAATCCTGGTTGTACTTAAAGCTGGTGGTGTGTTGACAACATTAGTGAAGTGAGGGCTCAATGAGTTGGTGTTCTGTATCAAATATTGGTGTATTTAAATTTAGTGCAGTAAGGATCAGGCTTTGTACTCAAAACTCAGGCACATTCTTGCTGACTTTCAAAGAATTTGGCATACTTAAATAAAATGCTTTTGGAAATCACCTAATTGAGTGGCTCTAAGTTTTTTCCCCTAAACAAGGGAATTCATAAGCTTTTAACAACATATTTCATTATTAATGCCTTGCAATATTTTATATTGTAAGCTATCAAAACCTATTTTTGCTCAATCAGAAATTTTCTGTCACTGAGTTCTAGTTGTTACATTGTTCAAGACAAAAAGACTGCTCTACCCTGTATCCTGGTAATATAGCTAAATTACTGTTGTGGGGTGGGGAAGCTGTGTGGGGCTTGCTTGAGTTTTTTTAATGTTTTTACCACTTTATTCACACTGCTTCATATACTGCCTACTTTGATACATGCTCCCTAGTCTCCCCATCATTTAATGTGTTCTGTGGTGTTTGGAGGTTTTTTGTGGTCAAGTTACTTGAACATTTCTTCTAAAATTAGTTCTTTACTAATCTTAGTGAAGCAAGTCTAAAATTCCATAAACTCATCTGTTGTCTTTTCACTGACAGCCATAAAACAATCTCATATTTTAGTCTTGATTGGCTAGATGCTGTCTGCTACCTGCAGCATATTTGAGTATCTCACCTACTTCAGGTTTTTATCCTGTATTTCCTGAACAGAGCAGATATAATCGTGCAAAGTGGTGGAGTACACCTTGTTTATTTTCAAAGTCAGCATTTTTCTTGAGTGCAGATATGGTGTCATATTGAATTTGTTTTATTAGATCTGAAGTTTTAGTGAGTTGTTGCAATTGGTACAGAGAATTTTCAAATTGAACTATTGAATCCCCATTCATATGTGTATGCTTTAGGCTCCTCATTTTTTATCAACAGTTATGCTTATACTGTTTTTTCACCCAGGAGAAAATGACATTCCCTTCTTTCTAAAGGACAGACATTTTTGAGAGTACCCAGGTTTTTTCAACCCTGTGTGTTCTGAGATCTGTTAATGACCTGCTTGTTAGAAAAATGAGTAGCCTGTTAAAAACCCACTTGGACATGAACATGTGGTGTCTGAGTCCTGAACTCTTTTTTTTTTTCTTTGAAGCATTTAATTATGTCCTGAGATTCTTAAGTTTTTGGTGTGTTGCTCTAATTTTTTTTTCTTTGCCTAGTCTTTCTAACAAGTACTTAGCTTTTAGTATTCTGTAGCAGCTGAATTAACATTCTTTGGCTTTCTGGTTTATGTGAACCATGCCTTCTAAGACTTGGATTGTGGACTAAATACGGAGTTTCAAGATTAGCAGTAAGATTTATATCCATGGTATTGCTTCCGTGGTGTCTGAGATTCTGAAGTAATAGTGGTATTGAGGGCAAATATATTTCTCAACATCTTTCCCAGACAGTAAAAAGAGCTAAAAATATATGTTTCTCATTTTAATAGGAAAGGGAAACTTTACATTGTAAATGTTAAATCTTTCTCCATCTACTTATAAGCTTATAAGACTTTTCATTGTGTTTTTGGTGCGGTCTACTATACTGTTTTGGAGCTGCTCGATTTTAGTTCTACTGAACTGAACTCTGTTCTTCAGATATTCATACTTTTACAGTGATTATACTATGAGAGACATTATAAATGAAGGCTAATTTTACTGTATTATAGGAGAATAAGGGGTGTGTGCATCCCTGCCACTTATATCTAGATAGAATTATTTGGTGAGATGTATGAAAATTTAGTCATTTCTGTACAAATACCTCTATCCTTATTTCTTGGCATTTTGTTCTATATGATGAGACAACACACTCAGATAATCACTGTCTTGTGATAACTACCATTAGAAATGAGCTGGAGTGCAAAGAAAAGCTGAAAGCAAAATGCACTCATGAATAGAAGGAACTCTTTGCTTTTGCGTTTTGCTGTCACAGGTATTGTGCTAGTTTAAAAAGTCTGCTTGAAGTGAAGGGATAAAGTGGAAGTTTTTGCGTTTTTTTTTTTAAGGCATGGTACTGTAGTAGGCCGGAATTGTGTGCATTTGTACATCAGTCTGAATACTTGGAGTAGCCGACAGGCAGTTAATTTTCTATATTCTTGGGTAGTGAATTAATTATCCTGAATTCTCCTCAGCATGTCAGATAATACTTACTTGCTGTATACTTATTTGGAAATTGGAAATTTAGGCTGAGAAACTGGTTTGTATTAGTATCACTTAACCATATTGCTGTGCATAGGAGCTCTGCAGGTTTTCAGTACTGCTTTGACACACATGAGAGAAGTCTCTGGATGCAGTTACTCAGAAAAATATTTCCATTATTCAGAATTATATAAGTGACAGTATTCTATTTCTCAGAACTCTTCCAAGTAAAAGGCACAGAAGTTTGTCTTGTAATTGTTATTTTTGAATATTCAGTTTATTGAAAGAGTATATTTGCATCTTTGTTAATATGTACTTGGATTGTTTCATATTAAATATTAATTGCATTTGTATAAGATAATTTTCCTTGTTTGTGGTTAGCCCAACACAAGAAGGGGCTCTCCTTTGACCAAAGAGGGGTAGTTACAGAATCCATGACTGGATAGCTATCTTTCATACAGACAGAATGCTTTGAGTGAGACAGAAAACTGTGCTAGTCATGAGACTAAAGAGCAGTTTCTGGCATACATGGTCAGTTCTAGAAGAAAAATGGGATGTCAAGTGCTGCCTGTTAAGAAATCCTGGGCTTTAGGGAGCTCAAGAATTTGCTAGATTTTTCTAGCTGACTCTTTTGCTAGTTGACTGTTTTGAGGTTAGACAACAAAAATAATTGCTATTTTTGAGAATTGAGGCCTGTGATTATGTCTAGAGCGTTAAAATTGAGTCTTCTGAGGGTGTAGCACTGTAAGTACAGTCCTTCCCAGAAGTAGCAGACCCTCTCTCATGGTGACCTGGTGAAGAGGAAGCCAAGGACTGCAGTGACTGAGCTGCAAATAGTCATTTGCACTTCTGTCTCCAGTCCTGTGTTCTTCTGGAGACAAACACTCCTTGTCTAGGGAGTGCCAGGAGTGTCAGTCTGGCAAACAATGCAAGCTTTTTCAAGGTTAAAAGGTATTGTGTAACAAAAGTTATACTATTATACCTAGCAGAGACAAGTCACTAGACTACCACACCGTAAGTATGCTGGCAGTGGTGATGTTAACATCACATGCCACATATCTTCAAGCAAACAGGAACATTTACTGTTTTGCATGCTTGTCTTGGCAGAGGGATTTGGCAAAGTAATTTCTTTCTACAGTGGATTGCAGATAACTTGCACTGTAGAAAGAGCTGTCTTGGCTTGTAGGAATTTATCACTGGTCTGTTTGTGAGGCCATCAAACTCAGTCATCCTGCATCCTGATAAACTAGTCTTTGAAGCAAATGCTAAGAAAGAGTGATTGCTTCTATGATCAGTACAGCCCCACTTTAAACACAGCCATACTGCTAAAATTCTACATTATTTAAAATACACTAGGTAGGCCTCTGATGTTTCAAAGCATAAGAGTCATTACAATTCTACAGTAAACAGGAAGTGCTTGAAAAATATTTCTATTGTCTTCCTCACACCCCATCTCAACAAGAACTGAGAAGCTCTGTGTATGTACCTAAGCATTTCAAAACACTAATTATTTAGGTATTTTGAATTGAACAGAACATTTAAGCTGTAACCTTCAAAAAAAAAAAAGTCATGGGCAAATAGATTATTCATCTTGGACATGCTGGAAAAAATTGCCTAATACTTGCTTAATTGTTTTGTTTCAGTCCATGATAAAAGCAAGGGCAGGCTGAAACTTCAAAGTTGTACACTTCTGTGTACTCTTATTGCTCACAAATTCTCTGCAACTGACTTTGATCTGGAGTCCAGGATGGGGCCAAACTTTTCAGTGTCTTAAATGCTATGGCTCTTTTGTTGTATTTGGTAGATGAACATGAGAAGTTCAGCCTCAAGGAGTCTTGTTGCCACTCCTGTTCTGCTTCCTCTCCCGTGCAGTGTCTGATCTGTCCAGTGAATAGCTACTTTGGGACAACCTTATCTCTGTTCTTCACAGGAAGGAATGGGTTTCTAGTTAAACCTTTATAATTAGTGTAATTCTT
Organism: Petroica traversi; assembly: GCA_025920805.1. Classification (NCBI taxonomy): domain Eukaryota; kingdom Metazoa; phylum Chordata; class Aves; order Passeriformes; family Petroicidae; genus Petroica; species Petroica traversi. Next base: position 3,249,346 of record JAHLSL010013749.1, read on the forward strand.
CATACAAAAACCCAGAAAGGGTCCCATGGGACAAAATACATTTGATATACTGTGTGCCTTGTGAATATGTAAGGGAGTGAACTTTGCACTTTCTTTCTTACCTTACATTCCCCATTCCTGACGTTTATGTGACAAAAAAGATGTCACCTTTTGCACTTGCTCATCCTTTATTTCTGTGTACTCTCGGAGCAAGCTTCATGCTTATATGTCCAACCATGAAACAGGAATAAGTACAGGAATTGCATATATATGCACTATTAATTTCTCCTCTGATTAAGAGCAGTTACTGTTAGCCAGTTTTTACTGTTCACTTAAGAAAAAACTGTGATATTGTATGGGTTGACTGTTTCCATCCTGACTATCTGTATGAAAGAGCTGTAGAGTTCTTTCATCTCTCCTCACTCTTTTTCAAAGGAATTTCTTGTGCCCAGGAGCAGAGCAGATTCAGTTGCTTTGTGACGTCTGTTCCAGAACCAGGCACCTTCTTTATTCCTTCATTTATAACTTGGGAACACTTAATAAAATACCATGAAAATACTAGCTTATTATTCAGAACAGAAAATTAAGAAGAAATATCTGTTGTTGGGTTCTTAAAAGACACATGTGATACTAATAGTTGAGCTACAGTGATTGAAGATTTCTGAGGAAGAAAGTAGATTTGAAAAAGAAAGGGAAATTCTGAACAGAAGATTATATTAGAAAAAGAAATGTTTCAGTAGGGAGATGGCACCTCATTAGTGGAAAAAAAAATCTCATCTCTCACCATTTTTTTATCCACTTTGGCCTTTTGAAGGATGCTGTTAATGTAACAACAGCATCAAAAGCATGAGCTACGGATGCACTTAAGCAGAAGTAACAGAAAAGGAACTTACTAGTATAGCAAAACCCAGCCTTTTACAGTAGTATTTTCATTATTAAAATAAGCAAACAAAGAACCCTCCCACACCTGAAAACTTTATTAGTTGGTGCCCTTGTCCTTGAATAGAGCTGACTTTAAACTTTTCTATGACAATGAAAAAGTAATTTCACGTACTTTCCCTGAGGAGGAGTGTTTTTATTCAGTGCTAGAATGTCACTTCCAAAACCCTCAGTTTCCATAAACTTGAAATCAAGCAATGAACACAAATAAAAAGTATTTCTGAAGTGCAAAAAGTACCTGGAAAACTGAGCTTTTCAGGTTTTCCAATGTACTTATTCAAGAAAACATAAATACGAGAATATGCTATCAGCTTTTTGATGAAATCGGTGTGCCACCACTCCATGTGTTTCTTTTTTCCATTTAAAGCACTACTTACCATATAGAAAGTGGGGTGCATGAGTGCAGACAGTGGTGATGTTGAAGATGAGATGCAGGAATCAATCAAAACTTTGGCAACAGGTGCAAGCCTCATTGAAGGATGACAATAGTGCCTGGTGAGGGACTGCTGGTTTAGGACTTGTGGTGGTGAGACTTGGAACTGCTAGCTAGAAACCAGGTGCTGAAAGATCTTTTGATTATCTTAGTGTCCAAGGCATAGCAGCCATGACCTTGGTCTGTAGAGTTAAGGGTGGAATTTAACCTGCTTCCCCTTTACACAAATACTTCAGCTGAGGCAAGCTGAAATGTCTGTTGCGAATCCTTGTCTCCTTCTGAGGTTTCATCTGCCTGTATTATTTGGCGCTGTAGCTCTGATTTTTGTGAGATGATTGGCAAAGAACTAAAATTAAAAGTACTGTGTTTTTCTTGTATTGCATCTCTGTAATGACTGATTTCTAAAATGTTTTGTCTTCTCTCTTCTTTCCCTTCTCCAAAAGAGCCTACTCCTTCCATGTTACTGCAGATGGTCAGATGCAGCCAGTTCCTTTCCCTCCTGATGCCCTCATCGGTCCAGGAATCCCTCGCCATGCCCGTCAGATCAACACCCTGAACCACGGGGAAGTTGTGTGTGCAGTCACCATCAGCAACCCCACAAGACATGTGTACACGGGTGGGAAGGGCTGTGTCAAGGTCTGGGACATCAGTCAGCCTGGCAACAAGAGCCCTGTCTCTCAGCTTGACTGCCTGGTAGGTGAACAGGAATTTATGCACAAGGGTAGCTTCTCCATAGAGACTCAAAAGCTGTCCTTGCCTGGGTTTTGTTCATATTAGAAGGAAATAGCAGGCAGATCTGTTTTCTCTTCATTTTTTTTTTTTCAAACAGAACGGTGTTACAGAGAGTAATGCTGGTTTGTTTAGTGATAATTATTACTAGGGGTTAAATAACAGATTAGATCAGATTTTTGAATATAACATGTACATCATGTTTTGAATAAAACGTGATCCCCCCCCCCCCCCATTCTAGTTACACTGATGAGTTTAAAAGGAATGTAGCTTGTCTTATCCTTGGTTTTTCACTCACATGAGGAGTGAAAACCGCACTTTTGTAAGATGGTAGCAGCCACATACTAAAATAATGTGACATGGTACCAAAGGTTACTTTAAGTTTTGCTATGCTTTTTTGTTATACATATAGGCTGGTTATTTTCACATGTGCAGAATACAAAAGGGATTGGGTGCAATAGTACAGTTGGCTGAAAAGCTAACTCAAAAAAGGTAATGGCTAAATAAGAGATGCTTCACACGAGAAGCAGCATAGAGGTTTGTGCAGTGCTGACTGAGATTTAATGTTGTCAAGCAAGCAGCATGTTTTGTAAATAAAAGTTCTAGCTTCAGTGCTGATCCAGTTAAATGTGGTGGGGGTTTTTGGGTTTTGTAACCTTTATCCTTCCTTTACTGCTATCATTTTGTAATTGCCTAGTAGTAACAGTGAAGTTGAATAGGTATTCACTTCTGTGGCAGGTCTGAATGCAGAGCCTTCATTTTAGTTATGGAGCAGAAATGACTGATTAAGCCAACATTTTCACTGACCTACTTACTGCACCTTTGCTGCAAATTAAAAAAAAAAATTCATAGTAGGAATGCTGTTAATTGATTCTTGCAGTGTTTTTTCTATGTCTTGAATTACATATCTTAATCATCAATTTCGTAAAAAACTGTTGCCAGTCAAGCAAAGTTGTAATAACGAAAGGTGGAAATGTCTTCTGTCACTAGACCCCCACAGTACCTCTCAAATCAACAATAGTATCACAAATGAGAGATCAATAAGTACAATAAGAATCTTGTTGAACAAGAAAGCACCAACATAAATACAGGACCAATACAGGAATGTTTAATCTTTCAACTTCAATACTGTGAATGCAAAATAGTATTTGAAAGAAAAATTCAAAAATCCGAAGGGTGTGAGACTAGAACGACATTTTCATATAGGGCTGTTAAATGCCAAATGAAAGGTCATTTGCTTTAATATTTCTATTGTTGGTGACCTTCAGTGATGGAGTACATTTGCAGAAAAGCAAGCTTACTTTGGCTCTGTTTTTGTGTAATGAGAGAGAAAACTTGCCATTCGTCACATTTGAAACAGAGTAGACTGTGGAAACAGGAGTCTGCAGTCTTAATTTCTGCAGCTGCAGATTCTAATTAGTGATGAGAAGTAGGTGTTTCCAACCTTTTAGGATCTGCTGATTCCTCTTCAGTACATTGGTAATGGAAAGAGTATCAAACTGTTTGAAACTTTGATGCAGTCTGAATTACATTAGTGGTCATTACTGGCAGGCACGTAACTGAGGTGATTTGTGTTGTACAGAACAGAGATAACTACATCCGCTCCTGTAAATTGCTGCCCGATGGATGCACCCTGATTGTTGGCGGGGAAGCCAGCACGTTGTCCATATGGGACTTGGCAGCTCCAACTCCTCGCATCAAAGCAGAGCTGACATCCTCAGCACCTGCCTGCTATGCTCTGGCTATCAGCCCTGATTCCAAGGTGTGCTTTTCCTGCTGCAGTGATGGGAACATTGCAGTGTGGGATCTGCACAATCAGACATTGGTCAGGTGAGTCGTTGTTTACAGAAAATTTTAATAGAAGTTACTCTTTGGACAGCTATATAAATATTTATCTCCCTGAATAGGGTTCATGACTGCAAAGTAAATAGTGTCTCTTATTCAAAGAAGTGGTTTACACCCAAAGTAAGCAGAAAGTAGTTTGGTAGCTTCAGCTTAGTCTTGGAAGATGTGTTTTCAAGGCCTAATGGGTTGGTCCATAACCTACTGTAGTCTCCTGTGAGTTTCTATTATTTGGGATTGTTCTGCAGGTTTCTGCAAGCATCATTCGTGTTTCTTTGTTATTGGTATAGACTGAACATGCCTTTTAGGGAACATACTTTGAGGTTTGCCTTTTCCTTTGTCTTAAGCCTTTTTAAGTAAAGAACAGTATTTTCAATTCTTATTTAGTGATGGTAAGTAGTAAAATTAATCTTACAAAAGTGGTTGAAAGGGTGGATCCTCCTCAGTTCTTTAGGAAAGCACAAGGGCTTACTATAAGATAGATTTAATTTATACTTACCAAAGCAGTGGTGGTTTACAATATTTTAAAACAAGAGACTCTAATTTGGGAAAGGCTGTGATACCTTGAAAGTTCTGCACAGAAAAACTAAAGAATATGCTTAGTCTGTTGTGTTTCAATTAAACTTCCTGTATATCCATAATTAGCTGAAAGTTACATGTGCATGCAAATTTTACTTCCTGTTGAATCTTTAGCTGAATAAATACAATTTTAGTTATAGAAGGTTTTCACTTTGTCATGTGCATGCTTAGCCCCTGTAAAGGTCGCACTCTGTGACATCTATACACATCTATGAATGTCTTGCTTTTTAAATGTGTGCTGTATGTGTTCCCACCACTTGCTGGCTGCTCTTGCTGATTGATAACTCATTGAATTTTGAGACTAGAGCTACTAAACAAAACGTGCCGTGTGACCTTTCTGTGGCAGCTCTCGGTGATTCATACCCTTCATTCCCAAGCTAGTTGTCTTTTCCTCACCCGCCCTCCACCTTTCACATTGAGGCATAGGACTTTGCTAAAGCTAATTGCTGATGAAAAATGCAGGAGCCTTAGAATGCTTTTGCCAAAGGATTAAGAAAAACTTGAGATGACCTTCTGGTTGCTGAAAGCTGAGAGTTGCTAATGAGAAGGTTATAAAACAAACTGCACCATTTAGATTTTTCTAATCTCCTGCCACAGAGAATGCAACTTTGTGACCCAGCAATGCTTGTGTTTAACTATTTGGATCTCTATCTGGATCCCTTTCTATTAGTATTTCTGCTTGTTATTTATCTTCTTGACTTGCAGCCAAAGAAAAATACAGAAGCTGTTTTCTGAAAATGGAAGTTTTATTCTCTGACCACTTTGATTTAATCAGAGTTATCCCTAGTGGTTTTAACTGTAGTTACTGTGCTATAATATTCTCACAACTGGGTTTGGGGTTTTTGGCTTTTTGTTGGTTTGGGTTTTTTGGTTGTTTTTTTTTTCAAAACCTGATAGGAAATATTTGACTTTATTCAGCTAGCCATGATGCAATTCATTCCTCTAGCAACTGGAAAATGTTTTTGTAATACTGGTATTTAATGCTCAGTGAGAGGGAGGGGCTGATTCTTGCTCATCGTCAGACACAGAAGAGATGACACATGTACAGAGTCCAAAACTAACACCACAACAGTGTTTACCTTGAGCTTTGGCAGGAAATCATTATTCAATCTGGTTTGTTTTATCAGGCAATTCCAGGGCCACACAGATGGAGCCAGCTGTATTGACATTTCTAATGATGGTACCAAGCTCTGGACAGGAGGTTTGGATAACACTGTCAGATCCTGGGACTTGAGAGAAGGGAGACAGCTACAACAGCATGACTTCACATCACAGGTAACTGGATTTTCCTACAGCTTGGGGCAGTGTGTGGGGTGGGAAGAAAACCCTTAAGATCAAAGGTAAGATTGAGTCCAGTAGAACTGGCAGATTGTTCCCTCTGTTCCTTTTAGCTGCTCAACAACACAGTATTTTGAAGCTTTCTAATGTGCTTAGATTACAGAAGAAAATGATAGCCAGACAATTCTTTTCCTATTTTTTAAGTTAATAGGTAAAACTAGGGGTTATTTAGTTGCTCAAGTTTTGAACTGCAGTTTTGCTATTGAACTATGTGAACTTGCCCCTATCTCTCTCTGTCTCCCTCTTCCAAATAATTTAAACTGCAGAAAAAAATTATCTAGAAGAAAGAAATTAAAATGTGTAAATATGGTTTAATTTTCAGATATTTTCCCTTGGTTATTGTCCTACTGGTGAATGGCTAGCTGTGGGAATGGAGAGCAGCAATGTCGAAGTGCTACATGTAAATAAACCAGACAAGTATCAACTGCACCTTCATGAGAGTTGTGTATTGTCACTCAAGTTTGCTTACTGTGGTAAGTTGCCCTGAACATGGAACTGGAGGTCAGGAATCTTAATTCATGTTTTGCTGATTAGTATTTCATAGTAATTAGTTATTACATCTCAGTTTCTTAAGTAATGCATAAATATCTATGCTTCGTGAATTCAAATGCATTTATCTACAAACCATCTGTTTGTCTAGAGGCTGCTGTGAGGATTGATGCATGTGTAAAAAGCTATTTCTGTTCGAAGAGTTTAGGGATTTCCTAGTATGTAACACTTTGCAAATGCACTGAGCATCCGTATTGATAGTAAGCAAAAGTACTATGTTGATTGGTAGTAAGAGCCTTTATAAGGCTAATTAGTTAACAGATTTCATTGATGTGAGTTGAAAACTCAAGATTTGTCAGATGTCTCTTTTATGTTTTTGTAATACTTCTGGCTTATATTCTAGGTAAATGGTTTGTGAGCACTGGGAAAGATAACCTTCTTAATGCATGGAGAACTCCTTATGGAGCCAGTATCTTCCAGGTGAGGATGATGTTGCTTTTAATGAAAAAAATAAAACATGCAGAGTCCACGAGTGGATTCAGATATCTTCACTTATGTGAATTACCTAAAATGGGGTGATGAAATGAGGGTAGCATACTTCTTTTTAATGAAGTAATATATTTTTATTTTTCTTCTAGTCCAAAGAATCTTCATCAGTGCTTAGCTGTGACATCTCTGTGGATGATAAGTACATAGTCACTGGCTCTGGAGACAAAAAGGCTACAGTCTATGAAGTGATCTACTGAAAAATATGATGGGGATATTCTTTTAGAAGTTGAACTGGGCCAAAATTGTTTGTAGAAGTAGAAAGGTTTTGAATTTTTGAAAGGAACCGAAAGTGTTGAGGTTCCAGACCCTGCCATGAAACTACTCCGATTTTTCAAAATAGAAGGCAACATCCAGCAACTAAGTATTGGCTACATGGACCAGATGGAACACAGAAGCAAGATGGACACATGTAGCCTAGGTTTTTGACATAATTTTTAAAAGCCAAGTCTACTGAGGAATGTTGGAGCCTTTTATTTTTTCTTTCTTTGTGACCTCATGCAAATTTTTCTCATTGCCTGAATATGGGGGATAAATACCTTTCTGTTCCTTGCAGTTCAAGTTGCATTCTGTCCTGTGTAGAGCAGCAGTGTCTCAAATGAACTTGTTTCCTGGTTTTGCATCTTGTGATATGTTTTTGTATTTTTGTTGAAGTTCAAACATTTGTATAAATTGTAAATATATTTAGTTTACTACAGTAAAGGCTTTAGTACCAACAACCAGTCTTCCCCCTTTCCCCCCTCCCTGCTTGCCCTGCTTATTTAAAATTGAAAACCTTTTGGGGATATAAGTACCTTTTTAGAAGCAAAAGCAAACACTATGTATAGTTTGAAAATGGTGTCTTATTCTTTATAACTATTCTTAGATTCCTTTATCATACTTCAAAGTAGTTGTTTTGACTTACTAGGGTATTAAGTCCAATAGATATTGTCTTGTTCTACAGAAAACTTAAAGGCAGTTTTGTACTAATTATAGTGTAAATATAAAAATTGAACATTTCATAAAGCTGTGCAGTTTAAGTTTATTCTGATGTCCCATGTATACGTTCATTGGCAGATACAGTAATATGTGCCTGATCATTTCTCTAGAAGAGGAGGTGACTTCCCTGTCCTTTTTCCCCCAGCTGAACAGAATTCATATGAGACTGCATTTCAACTAAGTACATCAGAGCCTTCATTCGTTAAATGAGGATGTCTGTGATTAGATAAGCTAGTTGCATCTTTCATGTTTTACAGAGAAGTGGTAGTTAATGACCATTTCCTTTTTAAAGTCTTGTCTATATTTAGATACTCAGGTAAATTTAACTAAATTACCAAAAGTGTGAGTTTTACAGGGGATTGCTTCAAGATGTTAAATACTTGCAGGGTTGCAAGTGAAGTGAATTAACCTAAACTAAGTTAAACGTGCTTCTTAATATTCAAAGGAATATTTAGATTTTTAACTAATCCACTCCACAAATTAATTAGAATTAATTTTCCTGAGTGTCCCGTATTACACAGGCCTGTAGGCTCTATGTATTCGTGCTGAGCAATCTTTGAGTCCTTTCCGTTGTCACATCAGTGTGTGACATCTGTGAAGAGCCATGATAAGCAGCCAGTTACCAAAGCTATGCATCTTCAAGTTTTCTTGGTGTACTCAAGAGCAATGGATGAGGAGAGAATGTGTTCACTTTAGTTAACTATTATTTTTTCAGTTTAATGTGTTCTACCACTGTGTGCTAGACCACAAACTTTGCTCTTGCACTGGTGAGGGCCATACATTTCCTACATTCTGTAATTTGGTTAGAATTTCTGTTGCTAATGGAGAGTACAGATGAACGTAATGATATCTTTGAACAATAATCTTCAGATTACACAAACTGGCAGACAGAAGAAGAGCTGCTTTTTCATTTGCTAGCATTTGACAATGGCCTATGTCCCAGCTCTTTCAAAGATACATAGCTAGGAAGAAACAAGCTTGACTGACAGATGCATTGATTGGATAAGGGTTTTTTCATCTGGGGGCAAATTTTATCTCAGTTTCTAGACTGAAGAGACACAGGTTTTCTTTTCAATTTACATGACTATTCTACTGAAACCATTTTATAGCATCTAGAACTGTAATGACCTTAACATATTAACATTGCATTTAGAATGTAAAATGTTACCTATTCAGGATAATCTGTTCTACACATTTAAAATTAGTGTTCTGTCTGTATGTATTCATACATGTCTTTGTTGATTGCTTAGCTGTTAATTTGTATATGTATGAAAATTACAACTTACTTTAGATGCTGGTCATGTTGCTTTCAGACATAGTGGGGCAAAAAGCAGAATCATCAGGCTTTTCAAAGAATTAACTATATTTGCTACACTGAAATACTGGGAAGTGCTATGCCATTTTTAAAACAAAATTTTTCAAAATGAGTATTTACTATATTACTTGATTTTTACTCTTTTCATATTGAAATTTCTCTGAACATCTGGCTCTGCCAGTGACCATTGACTTTAGCAGCACCAGCAAATTTGCTTCAGTTAGGACCTTTTGGACTTTTGCCAAACTGCTATTCCTTGGCTTTTACTTTGTAGGTATTCGTTTTGCTGTTCTCTGAGGTCAATATCGGAGGAACCAAGAATGCAAATATTCTAATACATCTGTATAAATTCTAAAAAACCCAGAAGTGTAATTGATCTACTACATGTTGTGACATAGTGCTTGCTAGTAAGATCACATTCTTGGCTATCAGGAGGTTCAAAATCATAGTGTCAGGAAAATCATAAAATACCCTTTTTTCCTGGCTTCTAGAATGCAGAGCATGTCAGCAGTTATGGAATCAGAAATTTATGCATGTGAATGAATTTAATCATATTTGTACCTTATATTTCTTGATTGTAATTAGGAAATTAATTCCTTTTTCCCCCCCACATCATATCTGCTTTAAGCCTTAGGTCTGAAAATTAGTGGATGCATCTGAAAGCTTGTGAATGCATCATCCATACTGTGGACGAGTAGTTCTCTCCATATGTTGTTTCAGATTTCACTTAATGTTTATAAAACATTGTGGGTTTTTTCATTTGTCAGACAGTAAAGCATATTCTACTTGCAGATGTAATTTTTAATGAAAAGATAGATTTGCTGAACTCCTGGCATGTCTGTCTAATGCAATTACCTACAAGATGTAAAACTTGTGAAGCTTAAAGCTTCTGTACGTTCTTGTAGCCCCATGTAAAATAGTGGGAGGAAATAAAAGCTTATCGAATGAAGAAACAGACCAGCCAAGATCAGCAGTAACAGAAAAGGCACTGGGAAAACCATATGGGAAAAAGAAGTGCACCAGTAACTATTGTGTAGGTAATTAATTTTTTTTTTTAATTGGGGGGGGGGTGGGGGGGTGGTCAGACAATTTAATTACAGTTCCAAAAGATTCCTTTGGTTAGTTCCTTTTTGGGACAGTCTTTGTGTGCTGGGTGGCCTTCAGTATTCAGAGATGCCACTCTGGGAAATGCTAGTGCTGGATAGAAGCAGGGAGTCCTTACAAAAGACATTTTGGATGTCAGTGCAAACAATAACTGATGAAGAGGGGATTTGTGGTAATACCAATTCAACTGAACAAAATCCTTTGCCAGCTTTAATATGTATATTTTGTATATGTGCACTTGGCATAACCCTTCATAAATCAATTGTGCAGAAAGTCATGATGATATTCCACACAATGTATTTGTCAGTGTGACAGACTTTCTTTCTGATTATAATTTCAAGCAACAATAGTTCCCCGTGTTAGTCCACAAGTCGCTAGTACCTGAGAGAGAATATCCATCTGCATTAGTTCTTTCTAATTCATTTGGCATTTCAAAGGCTTTTGTTCCTTTAAAGAAAGGAGGGAACACTAAATATGATCATAGATTATTATTAAAAGTGTTATTTTTTAATATAAACATCAATATTGAATCTGTCATCTAGTTTCATACTTCTGTGTGTGAATGATTGACCATAATTTTTGGGTCAGCTTTTTTCATTGATGATACATGTAGAATTTCAGAAGCTTCTAAGTTACTCAAGTAACTCTAACTGATTTTTGGTTTGGTGTTTAATTCTTGATAGGTTTTTTTGTTTGTTGACTGGCCCACTTATGAGCCCATGGGATTATGTAGTTTAGTTAGAATAGTCTTTCATATTTTCTATTATATTTGTGCAATTTTGAGTTGATGGGGAAATTCCACCATTCTGTTACTTAAAAAAGGTGGATTTTGAATTATTTGGGCTAAGGAGGAGTACTGACTTCAGATTTCGGACTACTGATAAAGTGTTTACCCCTTAAATCACTTCACTGGAGAATATGGACTGCCTCCAACTCTGCTGTCTCCTTGAAGGATTTTATTTTTCCTTCTTCCACAAGTACCTGCAAAGAATTTGAGAATGTAAGTCTGTGTAAGATTTCAGTCATAGTGTGCTGCCAGACAGACATACGTTATTACGTAATGGGAAGGGTGAAACAACTTGGAGTTGAACTTGACAAACACCAGAATGCTAGATTGATCATGGCAGAAAATCCATAGACAGAATCAGTTAGGTTAGAAAAGCCTTCCAAGATCATTTAGTCCAACCTTTGACTGAACATCACATGTAAAAAAACCATAGCATTATGTGCTGCATCCAATCATTTCTTGAACACCTGTGGGATGGGTGACTCTACCACCTCCCTGGGCAGCCTGCTCCAATGCTTGACACCATTTTCCATGAGAAAATTCTTCCTGAGGTCCAAGTTTAACCTCCCCGGGCTCAGCTTGAAGCTATGTCCTCTTGTCCTGTGGCTGAGAGGAGAGGTCAACTGACACCAGACTTTCTACAACCTTATTTCAGGGAGTTGTGGAGTGATAAGGTCTCCCCTGGGCCTTTTCTCCAGGCTAAGCAATCTCAGCTCCCTCAGCCTCTCCTCAAAAGACTTGTGCTCCAGAACCTTCACCAGCTCATTTACTCTGAACACAGTGTCCTTCTCATGAGTGGCCTGAATCTGAGCCCAGGATTTGAGGTGCAACTTTTACAGGACAGGGAAAATCCCTTCCCTAGTCCTGCTGGTCACACACTATTGCTAACACAAGCCAGGATGCCATTGGCCACCTTGGCCACTGAGTCACACTGCAGGGCAAGGAAAAATGAGAACCTAGAAACACATACATTTTAGGTGCAATCTAACATGCAATCTAGGCAGTTCACCTAGAATGAGATTTCAGTGTGCAATTTCACTGACTTCTGTTTCTCTACATAATTGTTCAAGGACACTTGAGCTGTGTGTTTGAACTGGAACTGGACATTTCTTTGATATCCATAAACATGTAATCACCTCATCCTAGGAGGAAAGGGAGTTAAATCACAGCCAGTTCTCAACATTTACCATTACCTTTTATTTCTGTAGCTCAAGATCTGCTTCCAAGCAATTCATAATCCTATTTTCAGCAACATGCTCCTAAATGTCCCATTGCAGCTTAAGTGCTTAGTGCAGTGTGGTAGGGAAGCCAGACATGTAAGAACTGGGTGCTTGAAAAATCTGCCCTAAGGGTCTGTATTACTGACATTTCTGAGAAATTTACTCAGAATTTCTGCTCGGCTATATAGGAGAGCTCCAACACTCATTGAAACATTTTCTAAATCATCAAAAAGTGTATTTTAAACACATTTTAAGCAGATGGGTGAGCTTGGTTTTTTGGATTTTTTTGTTTTGTTTTGTGTTTTTTTACTATTTTGTGTTTGATTTATTTCTTTTTTTCTTCTGGCGTAACATAAAAAGTATAATTGAATAAAACAAGAAAACATAAAGGGAAATCAGAAGAATTAAGAATAGTGTTCAGAGGGCAGAATGTTGATGAAGGTGCTGTACCTCAAAGCAAAGAACCTACTATGACACATTAATTTTTGAGAGAACTGGATTCCTATTTCCTTGAGGCTAAAGGGCTGCTCAGAAAACTGAATACCAAAAAATTTTAGTTATAATTTTCAAATCTGAGTGGGGTTTTCTGTGGGGTTTGGGTTGCTTCGGGAGTTTTTTTTCCCCCATATTTCTTAGATCTGAGTCTCACAGTTCACTCCAAGAAGCTGAACAACAGTCCATGTCCTTTGTGGCTCTATGCTTTACTACACATTAGTAGGAATTTGGTTGCCTGTTGATGATACATAGAACACAGGAAAATTTGGTTGAATATTTTAGTGGATAGCTGCATAATTATATTCAGTCTGGTGTAATGCTTTCCCTCACTAAAGCAAGCTCTCAGAGATAAGATAGCTGCATTATTCTATACTCTTATTGTTTTTGGAATTTCTGGTTTGGCATAGTTGACTCTTCCTGGAAAAATTCTGTGGTGGCTTCTGAGTAAAACTTAAAATTATGTGATCTTAAAATTATGTGATGTTTCCTCTCCTATAATTTCACATGTGATTTTGCCCGTATTTTTGTAAGGTTGTGTTGATTCATAGAAGAGATGCTGCAAGGAACATTAGACATTTCTATTGTGTACAGCTTGGCAAGGATTGCCTTTGCTATGTTCACAGCACAAAGGTATAGTATCTCTCAAACCCTGTTTCTATCTGTTTTCTGCCAAAAATGAGTTTGAGGTGAAGATAACACATAGTCTGGAGACTAAGTAATCAAACATACCGTTAGCATTATCCCTTTTGTATACTCTGTCGTTAACACAGAAAATGGAGATGATAGCCTGTAACTGCAAACAATAAATGCTGTTTTTCCTTTGAGCACTGATTTTAATGGCAGTTTAAAAAAGTTAGCAAGCAGAATGAAGGGGTCATAAATGAAAGTTAACCCATAGCAGTTGGAAACTTAGAAATGTTCCTTGTTACTTTCCTTGTAGTGAGCCTAATTTGTTAAATATAAAATCCATCTGCTCATTTCACAGTCTTTGTCACACTTCCTTCAGCGATCCACAGTGGATTACCCCCTTACTTTAAATATTGACTGCAATTATGATAACCTAATAACTCTTATGTGGTTCACTATAGCACAAAATTTTGCAGACCAATGAAGATACCTTTTATTGTTTAAAAATATTCAGCTTTTGGGTTTTTTTGCAGTTGGACACGATTTTTTAAAAATTAGATTTCAAGTAAATATACAATCTGATGGCTTTGAAAATGCAAAATATTTTCTAATTGTTGATGAATCAGCCAAACACTGCTGTTAAGTATGTAAACGTCCTTAATGTCAGCTTAGCATGCTATGCATGCAACAAAACTTTGGAGTGATTCAACTTTTGTGGCCACATTAAATTTACTTACTGAAATAAGTTTCCTTTTTCATACAGAAATCAGTTTTTTACCGTGCTCCTTTGTGTTTCATCCTGAATATCCATTAGATCTCTATAGATGTTTTAATGAGTTATACATACATAATGCTTCTAATTTTTCTCTGTCTTTCTGATTGTTAATTATGTGAGATGTGTATTTCTAACAGCAGTTGAGTGAATATTCACAAATATATGATCTAATTGAATATTTGAATGTGTATTTCAAGAAGTTTACAGACTTGTTTAGAAAAATCATTGATTTTCATTTGTCAAATTCAAGATTTTCAAGTCCTGATACTCTTGTATTTTTATCAGTGAATCTGTTTAAGAAAATACTTCTGGATTTAGAATGGTTTGCATAGCTTTTTTTATTTGTTTATGTAGATACTCCTCTTTGTTGAGTACAAGTTATTGACCTGGTATTCTATTTATAATCCTTCCTGGTTCTTCAGTATTTTATCTAGCTGTAACTTATTAAAAACCACAAATATGAAATGGGGATATTAATGACAAGTGGTTTAAATGTGAGAGTTTCAAAATGCATGTTAGAATATTTCAACACTTTGTTCACTGTAATTTTACATTTTTTCATTACTTAAGTAATTAAAAAAAATCCTTAGGGTTGAATTATAGTAAAATTTTATACATCTCAGTACTAATTTTGTCTCCCAGTAGACAGCAATAATTTAGATGGGATTTTTTTTACTCTACCTAATTTATTCTTGGGCAGGGGGGAAGGGGAAAAATATTAACCCTGCAAATTTTGCTAATTATAATAATTTCATTACTATTGTCAATTGTTTTTAATAACCTCCATGCCTTCAGAAATTTGTTCTTCTGTATTTTGAAGAAAACATACAGATACACAGGGTTCTGTAATAGCATGTGTTTACAGTATTTATCCCCTGGGTTAGCTGTAACAGTAAGGGGAAGTACAGTGACAGATACCACTTGCAATAGTTGCTAGTGCTATGTGCCTTTGAATAATTTTCTTTAGTTATTAAATTCTTTTGTAATCTTGGGGTGAGCAGCTTTAAATCAGTTTCATTTCTATCAAAGTGGATATGGTAATACATTCTTAGAGCTTTACTAGTCTTACTAATTTTAAATCTGCAAGGTAAATGGTTGCATGGATGGTTTTGAACTGATTTGACTGTTCAGGTTAACTTCTTAGGTTTCAAAATCTGCTTGAGTAGAGGGAAAATTTACCAGTTATATTTGGGGTTTTTTTATTGCTTTCATTTTGTATTATTTATGATCAGTGGGACTTTCTTACCACAGTAGGTGTGCTCACAGTTTTAATGTTCCCATTGTTTCCTCTGTCTGTTTAATTTGAATTTAGCTTACAAATGAATCCATTTCCATAGGTGTCTGCTTTGTTCCTTAACAAGTATAAAAATAATCAAAATATCGCTGTTTGACAGAGACACTGTATATTTCTCTGTTTCTGATGTGGATAGCGTTTAGCAGGGCTTGTCTAGTTAAAAGGCAGTTAAAATAGTAATCACACATGATCTGTGTCTAACTGTTGTTCGTAGAAAAAGTGCAACAAAGTGATATGTGGTGATAACAATTCAGAAGGAAAAGAATATGAAATTCAGATAGCAGCTTGAACGATTTGCTGTTAGCATGGGGCCCAATAACACTACAAAGCTATAAACTCTGTCTTTCTAGATTGCCCAGTTAGGTGGCAGAGATGCAATTTGTCTTTTCTGAAGCCGCCTGCTGCTAGCTAGCTCCATCTCCTGTCACAGCCTATTAGCTCCCCAAGAAAATTGGTGGGAAATTGCCTGCAGATTGTAGGAAATTGCATCTCCAGGCCCTGGAAAAAATGTAGGATAGCACAACACTGATCCTCCCAGAGCAGCTATTAATACAGCAAAAGCTGACCTTTGGCATGGTGTGGAACGACTTTGCTGAATAAAGACTGTATTATGTGTGGTTGAAGGAGGGAAGGAATTATTATCCTAGCTATGCTTGTAGTCAGCCTGTTCCAGGAAGCTTAAGCATTTGTGGTAGGTTTTGCTGCCCCCAGCTCATTCCCATTGGAAGGTGAGAAAGGAGAAATTAGAGCATTATACAAAAATTTTGTTGTACAGATGGGCAAAACCCCATTATGTATTTAAATTATTTTAGTACATATGAAATAACAAAGCTGAAAAACAAAAACATTAATAGGTGCCTCTTCTTGGTCGAGTATTGGTCAGACTAGGAACGACTTTTTGACTATTTCATTCTATTTGTATATACATATTACATATTTGATTTTGGAGCAGTTACGGTGAAAAAGAACTGATTTGTGTTGTAACTGTGAACTGTAAAAAGTCACGGGATACACATTACTTACCACAGATTTTAGCATTAAATTCCTTGCTGCTAGGAAGCTCACTTCTGTCATGTTTAAACCAACTCCCATGTGTTCTTTATGGTGTGATGTACAATGAGTTTCATCCTCTGTCATTTCTACTAGAGCTATCTTTCTAATTTTGTACTTTACCTCAGTTTTATAGGGCTTTTCAATAAAAGACTCAACTTTTCTGTGAATCCTGAGAGAGGGGGTATGTAGAGTTAGTTTGCAACATAAAAATAAACGCCAGCATTTTCTTTGAGCTTGCAATTGTACTTAGTTGATTCAAAGCCTCCTGAGGAAAATGTGGTTGTGAATCAGAATGGTGTATTGATCAGAAGTGAGTATGGGGAGGGCAGCAGCAGCAGCAGGGAAAAAGTAATTTTGCAATCAAGAGCATTGCTGTTTTCAAACTCAGATGAGATCTCTTGGTTACTGGCAGCTGCCCAGGGATCTAAGTGAAACCAATAGGTTCATTTCCTGTTGTATTACTGTCCACTGTTGTAAATGAGCTAACAGGGCTTACAAACACTCATACAGCTGATTAGAGAAAATTAGTGGCCTGCCTTATGGAGCTGAGGCAGAAGGGCAAAAAAGGTATCGTGCATAGTTCAAAGCACAGCTGAATGAGATCAAGAGAACTTCATGTTGTGGGGCTCTCTGGACCACTGTTTTGAATTCTTGTGATCACGAATGCACACATATGTCAGTCTGAAATGCAAATTCATGAGGCACTGTCTTTCTAAATTAGTTAAAGCACTTTTCATGGAAGTTATGCAGTTTAGTGCTGTGTGTCTTTTCTTGTAAAACACAAATGCAGGAGCAGAAGAGCTGTGGTGCTTGAGCCTTTATTCTGTATTTACAAGAGCTGTTCATCTTCCAAGGTATTACATATTAATTGCATTCTCAAAATAAACCTTGCCATTTAGTAACAAACTGGCTTTTTGTATAGTTCAATACATAAATTGGATGACCAAAGAACATTTAGAGTACAGGAAATCTTCCATATTTAAAGGATACAGAAAATGTGCCCTGGATAATCACTGAATTTGCCTTCTCTTGTAACAAACAGACAAACTAAATTGGGAGATATAGTATTTCATTTCATCTGGCTGATGGCACAATGAGCACTGTTACCTATGCAAGTATACTCTGAGGCCAAGCCTATTATAGAGCAAGGCGGTAACAAATAATTCTGTGTGAAAAGCAGAAGCTTTCTTTTCATAAATCCAAAGCTGCAAGCTCTTGTTTTCTTATGGAAAGAACCAAAATTGAGACTGGGCTGTGAGGAATTTGGAGTGCACCAAAAGCTGGAGAGTTGGATGGTTTAAAAGAGGATTGGCAGGGGGGAAAAAACAACTCCTGACAAACCAGTTCTCGGCCAACACTTAATGAGTGGAAAAGATGTGCAAACCATAAATAGCACCCTTTATCCTGCAACAGTTGATGAGCTCCAGCAAAAGACGGCACACTAAACTGTGCTTGCTTCCTTTTTCTGTAGTTAGTTCAAAGAGGGTTTGTTGTCAATCTAAGTTCTGACCAATGCTGGTCAGACCATGTTTTTCATAATGCATAATTACAGCTAATAATGCATCACAAAAACAAAATCCAAGTTCTTTAATCAGCCTGATTTTATTTTTTAATTCCTGGCTAACACTTCTCACTTACTACACTAGTAAAATGCACCTTTTTTTTTTACCCTTCTCTGTTCAAATTTCAATATTACAAGTGTAGAACCACAAAATGGTTCTAATTTACTGCAGTATGCTGGTGAATATTGAATTTTTTTCTAGTGTCATTTTTTTTCTAGCCCCAGCAAAATTTTTTACTTATTATTCTTTTTTCAACTATTTGTGGTACCCAGAATCATATTCACAGTCTTTCATTGAAACAGTTCCCAACTTTTTTCAAGTTCTCCATCAATGGCTTCTACTGGGTGTTTAATTCTTATGAAACACTCAATACGAGTATTCCTGGACTCTATGATAATATCCTTTCTCCTGCACCATACCTTTCTGCTGAGAGTAAACAGACTGAGTCCCCATCATTTTCTCTTAAAAATCTGACACTGTGAAAAAAATCTTTATTGCTTGGTCCATTTAGCCAAAAAGCATGAACTCCCCCAACATTTTAATTGTATATTCTATCAAAGACTCATCTTTCTACTACAAAAAGGCTCTAAGAAGACATACAGCATAATTACAGCTCTTCTAAAGGCTTTTCATGCTGGGATGGTGTGGAGTATGTTGAAATAGGGTGGAGGGAATGAAATGAAGAGCAAAACCTCCCTTTTGAACCAGTTGGACCATAGGCTGGGAGAGACAAGTGGCCTCCAAGATAGCAGAGGTTCCAAGATAGCAGAGGTTTGGAGGAGCAGAGGTGCCATGTTCTACTGGAACCCTAGTAAAATTGGGGGTGAGGCAATGTAAACAGCAGAGTGCACACAGGGTCGTAGCTGTAGTTGGCCTCTATCTTGCCCAGGCAACGGTGGGGATATGGCTGGGGCTGGAGTGCTGGGCAAGGAGATGAGGGATGTGGATGGTGCAGGAGAAGGACCAATCTTTGAGGCCTGCTGGGAGAAATTTAGGGGAGGAGAGCATCAGCAGTGGGAAATTGGGATCAAAAGACTGTGCATAGATCTCTTGTGGATGAGGCTAAGCCCCAAAATTTCTACAGCCCCATCACCAAGTATTTTGTGTGTCTGGGTTTGTCTGAGATGGTCAAGAGACAAGTGAAGAAAAAGACCTGAAGGGCTTTTGGGGTGACATCAAATCTTTGGCTGCTTGGGCCTGTTTCCACCTGCAGGGTGTCCACTAATTTAATAGTGAACTTCTCATCTCAGTCACCTCCCTGCAGCAAGCTGCTCTGCAGTGGATTTGAAGCACCTGCGGGGAAGGAATTGCACACCCTGGCTCTGGTCCCTTTCTCCAGCCAAGGTGAAGGACTTTATCTGGGGCTCTTTTACTGGAAAAGAAGGCAACTGTGGACTGTATTGGATTGGAAAAGAACATTATTTTTCTGCCAGCAGGGAAGACTCTTCCATTTACAGAAGAATTGGAGATATATTAGAAAGAGCACACTTGAGCAGCAATGAAGAGCAACACCAGAAAGGTAAGCCAAGACTCTTTATTTGAATTAAGCTATTTGTGTGGAATATTGCATTTGTGTTGAACCAAATATGTTAAAGCTGGAACACACTTGATTGTTCTGAGTTTTTACTAATACCCTCACGATAGAAGGCAGTGCAAGAGCAAATAACGAAGCAAATGTATATCTGTGTGCTTGATAAGTTCCTGAGAAATGGTCTTATCCAACCAGGCAATGGCTACCAACTGAGTTAAAGTACAATGTGTTTTTGGCAGAGATTTCAGCATTCTCATTTGAGACAGCTTGCTTGCAATTGTTCTAATGAAAATGGACTGTATGTAAGTACCATCAGAGGCTCTTCTTTCTTTCTGTTCCCAGGAAAACATCTTAGATATAAGGAATTTCACCTTCCTGTTCAGAAATACAATATGCAGAAAAGACTTAAAATGCCCAGTACAAGTATGTTGATTATTAACTCTTGGTAAGTCAAGCTGGACACTTTGGAACTGGATATAGAGCAAGAAACAGATAAGGTATTTGCCCAGATGAAGGCTCTGTGGTTTTTAGCATGATATAACTATAGTATGACATTACAAGCTCCTGTTTTGAAACTAATAGAGGCCCATGCCACAAAATGCTGCACACTGTATAGCATTTACCTCCAAAAAAAAAATCCTTTGTAATATTACTGAAAATTCTTTGCCCTCTAATTTTTTAAAATCTGGCAAATAATACAGAAAATCACAGGTATAGTTCAAAATCATTGCTGCTTTTCCAGGTCTGCTACCATAGAAATCCTTGAAAGTGGGTTTTATATTTCTGTGAGTTGTTATTCTCTGTGTTGTGACAGAATAGTGTTCTGCCATGTTGCTTGGAAATGTACCACAATATGTACTATAGCAGTGTCTTCTCCACTACACTGCTTTTAAAAGTCAAAGACTTATAATAGCAATTTCCCATGCTTTCATCCAAAGCCTGAAAATATGCCTCAAGCAAGACATTCAATCAAAAGGAAAACATTGCCAGCTATTTGACTGTCTGTCCAGCTCCTTGGGAGGTAGCTTGCTGCTATGCCAGTGTGAAGAAATTCATATTATAAAAGCAAAATGAAAGAAAACAGAAATTAAACAATAAGAGCAGCTTCAGCTCTGAGCGATTGTCTGAGTATCCCACAGCAATCAAGATTTCCCTTCTAGAAGAATAGCTTTAATTTGATCTTACTTTCACTGATTTATTTCCTGCTTCAGTTTTGAGCTTTCACTAAGTTGTTTTCTGCTTCAGTTTTGAGATTTTTAAAGGAAACGTTTCCTTTTTCCAGTGTCTTTAATTGGAGATTTGAAAGTCCTTCCTAACATCTGTAACTCTTCTACTCTTTATTCCTCCTTGATGTTTGTTTGTCTTGGGGGTTGCACATAAGTAAAATATCCAGTCCTGAGGAATCTGTGTGGCGAGTGGGTTGGGCTGCTGGACTATTCTGCATGAATGGGTAAATTAGGACTAACCTCTTTAGATGAAACTAGCTAAAAATGGTTTTAAATCTCAATCTGTTGGGTGCTGGCAGCTTAGGAGGCTACAGTGGGTAGTATCTAGTTGTACTGGCAGAAGGAGCTTTTTTGTAATTTCTGCTAGCTTTGCAATGAATGTCATTTTGTGCAATCAATATGTGCTGGATTTCCTGCTGTGGGTAGAGGGAAGTCATCTCATAACTACCAATTCAGGCATCCAGTGGGAAATTTACTGGGAAGAAAACCACAACAAAACTACCACAACCAAAGCAAACGACTGTCTGGAAAAAAGCTTTTCTCTTTAGGCCTACTTGCTCCACCAAGGGGAGGATGGCACATTCACAGCCACTGTAGGTCTTCTCTATTATACATCTATGCCAGTATTTGCTAAAATCTAGTTCATTTTCAGCCAATTCTCTTGTATTTGTCCCATAAAACTAACTCATTTATTTAGTGTAAACCTCTACCTTCATATATTGTTTTCTCCCTAGTGTCTGTTTATTACTTCAGTAAAACCAAGGAAGAAACACAATCCTTACGTTGATGTTTATCTTAAAGGCTTCTCACCTCCTGCCAGCCCCCTTTCAAAGTTGAGTTGCTTAAGACCTGTCCAGTTCGATTTTGCTTAACTCTGAGAATGGAGATACCATGTGTTTTCTGGACAACACATTTCAGTACCTAGATATTCATATTATAGCTTCTCTGGTTCTTGGGGAGGATTTTTTGCTTGGTTTTGGGTTGTTGGTGTTTGGTGGGGGTTTTTTGTTTGGTTTTTTGTGGGTTTTTTTTTGTTGTTGGTTTTGGTTTTGGTTTTTTTAGTAATGCTGTTGGAATGAGGACTGCTGCCTCTTTTCCATTTGCTGTGCAGACCAGAGAGCTATGCCTTATCCTATCCAGCAGAAATAGTTTGATGGGAAAAATGATTTGTGGACTGTTCTTTCTCCTGAGTATGGGGGGAAAAATGGTAATTTTAACTCCTCTATGGTTATGACTCAGTCTTGAGTGGGCTGTAAAATCATGTCAGGTTTTTCTCCCCTTTCGTTATATGAAGAAGGAATTTTTATTTTAAAAATGACATTGTGTTTTCCAACCTTGAGAACTGTTAAAGCTCTTCTGTATATAAATCACTTACTCCCGTGCAGCAGCTGAGATGACTTTACCGTAACTTCAAACACAGCACTTACATGCAGCACTGACTTTATGGAGAAGACTTATTCTCAGGTGAACTGCAAATGGACTAGAAAGCTCTTAGTATGCTCAAGTCATCCTAAAAGGTCTTTGCATAGGTTGAGCTGTCACAGGAACATTGAAATGAACTTGGAACACTGGAATGTACTTGGCTAGTGATAATAATGTAAAGTGTGAATTCAAAAGGATAGCAGTCTCTTTGTGGTCATCTTTCTCTGGACATGCTTGATGGAGAAGACCTGGGAGTACTCAGTTCTGCTGTTGGTGCTGTCAGATATGAACCAGTGTCCAAGATGCAGTGTGATGGACCAGAGGAGATCCTAAGAAAGTTTCTTTTCTGCTCCATATTCAGCTATTTATAGCTTCAGCTATTGTAAAAACCATTGTGTTCTTGTCCAATGCCATTGAGATGTATAGATTATGTTTGCTAGTTGTCAAGTGTTAGTCAAAGTCCTTATGATGCAGAAACACTGTTTTGCCAGTGTGATAAGCATAGAACAAAAACTATGTGTGGATGTAGGTGGTAATGTAAAATGTGGCCTACCAGAAAAACCACAGTGAATAATGTGGCTTTCAGACACAGGGGAACAAACTGCTCCAGAAGATTCAAGGTTCACTGCAATGTAAACAGAAATTAGGGGGATCTGTTCTGTGTTCTCAAGACATAGTAAATACATTCTTCTTGCTATTGCTTACCTTTTGCTGGGTCAGGTACTTTAATACACTATGAGATTCCCTCTTTGGAAAAACTCCGAGTCTCAACTTCATGTCTCTCTGACAGGATTTCTTTTAGTTATCCTTGAAAAGTGTAATTTATGAGTGTTTGAAACTTCAATCTTTGCTTAAGGAAATGGTTGTAAAATTTTGGGGTTTAGCAGCTGGCAAATTAATCTCCAAATTCCAGGGCAAAAAATTTAGAAGTTTTTAGAGAGATGAGCCTGACCTGGGTGCCTGTTAAATATAATTTTGTTGTGCTTTGTGGAGAGCAAGTACATTGTGCTGAATGGAGAACTGGACTACTTCAGTAGCTGTTGAACACTTTCTTCTAGCTCAGGATTTCTTATGTGCTGTCTGTGTGCTTTTGTTTGTTGGTTTCTGTGTTGTTGCTTGCTAATCCTAATATAACAAGTATAGCTTGTCTGTTCCTCCTTTCAGGTGAGTAAGAATAAAAAGTGGAACATCCACCTACCTTGAGAAGAATGGAGAAAGAGTGATAAATTCAAATAAATTCTTCTGAACTAGGCATACTTTGCATTCCTAAGAGCTCTATGAATAACACAGACCTTATAGGCACACTAATTTTGTGTGTGTGTGTGTGCAAAATACTAATTTTAGACACTAATGGTCTGATACACTGACTTGCGTGTCTGTAGATGCTACTTGCTGAGTACATGTTACGACATCATGAAAAGAAAGAGAAGTAGTAGTGGCTGTCTTAAGGAAAGGAAGCTGCTAAATGAGGCTTTCCTTGTTTGTCATTTGTCATGATGATTACCATTCAATTACACAATTTTGGAGCAGGTACCAGCAGGCTTTCAAAAGAGCCATGGAGCCTATCACAGATCACTGCAGTGCCAAATATGATGTTGCTAGTCATATACGTGGGACTGGAGGAAGAAAAATACTCAACAATCTGCTGTAACTTAATCCAGATGGTCAAGTTTATGTTTTCTTTAAAATGCAAACTGTCTCCAGTGAATTCATTAGAACCATATTGTAGCTTTCTTTTCTAGTATAATTTTAGCAGCTAGGTTAAAAAGCCTTGGTCTGCCAAGCTAATCTCAAAAGCCTGATTATTTTATTTTTGAAGGATTTTAACTTTTCAACTATTTTTTTTTCTTTCCCCCCTCTTTTTCTCATCTATTTTTTCTTTACCCTTTCTATTTTTAAGTACACCAGTGCACAACACTTAATTATTGGCTTAGGGTATCTAGAGATAGATAATACATTGTGTTTTGCCTAGGATTAATCTAGAGGTTTGAATAACATGGAGCTGTAATTGTAATGTATTCAGCCAACATTGCTGCCTTGTTCTTTTTTCCATGGCTGGATTAGTTTATTGAAGAAGAAACATTAGTCCTAAATAAGATAGATGTCTTTTCCCATGCTTCCAGACTGTTTCTTCTTATACCTTTGGATTTTCTTCTTAACTTATTTCAAAGATTTGCCAAAAGTACACAAAATTTGGGACAGAGGTTCTTATTTAACTGTTCAATCAAAGTAGGCTAAGGTTGAAGCAATTCTGAGAAACTAAATAAAAAGTTTTTACATGAATTGATTCTGGTAGAATTAAATCTTTAAAGAAACGTTAGTACCTACTGCTAGTGAAGGAAAAAAATTCCATCTGAATAAAAAACCCCAAGAAAACACCGATGCATGAGTGTGCCTGGAGTTTTTATCATATGTATTAGGCAATTATTAAGCAAAACCTTTTCTGTTTTCTAAGATGCTTCCATCCCTACAGTGAACTTGAACTTTAATATTCAGAGACTAGTGTTTGCACATGAGTCAGTGAGATGCAATCAACCATAGTAATGTTTGGACAGTGTTTGCTGTACCTGGTACAATGGGCTTACTTATTTTGCTGACATGCTACTTTCAGTATTGAAGTAGTGTCCAGTAGGAATAAGCATTTCATTAGGCTCCACTTATTGAAACAAGCAAACCAAAAAGGCATATTGTGCTAAAGACTATAGGATCTGCTTCAGAGTAAATTAAACAAACTGACAGAAAGGTGGAGTGGTAGACCAGGTTAAGTGCTGTACGTTCTTTTTTTAATTGGAAAACAAACCAAAAAAAACCCCAAAAAACTGAAGGGGTAGCTTTTTTATAACACAAGAGAAATAGGCACTGACGCTTGTAAGGTGTTCTTATTTGTAAAGTAGCAAAACTCTCAAGGGAACATGCCAGTGTTGGTCCAAGACAGTATCGCATGTCAAGGGGCTGTGTAATGATATTAATATCCAGCCTGGCAAATTTTGTCTTGTGTGAGAATGCAGCAAGAGTTAGAGGTTAGAATCAAGATG
Source organism: Petroica traversi (assembly GCA_025920805.1). Taxonomy (NCBI): domain Eukaryota; kingdom Metazoa; phylum Chordata; class Aves; order Passeriformes; family Petroicidae; genus Petroica; species Petroica traversi. The sequence continues at coordinate 3,274,644 of JAHLSL010013749.1, forward strand.
CTTAGAAAATTGTCACCTGTTCCAAAATCTTTACAAATGCATTTCAGGTATCATGGGATAGAAAGCTTTGAGTTGCTGCCAGGAGACCTAGGACCACAAGACAGACACCTGGTACAGGTTGCTAGAATCATTACAGTAAGACACATTCTCAGATGCATGAGGGATTCAAACTTCAGACACACAAAGGAAAGATGAAAGGATTTTTAGTAAGCTCTTGAAAACATACAGACATTCAAACCTGCAGAAATGCTGCCTTGACTGCAGTGAATCTGGAATTTTATCACATTTTTCTCTGCCATGTTTCTAAAATCCAGGTCTGCCTAACAAAAAGCTGTATCTGTTCTATTTTCAATATTTCTTCAGAAGTCTGTTGAAGACCTACTGGAAATAGTCATAATTGCATCTAAGCGTTGTGCAAAAACACATGAGAAACTTCCTTCTTTTGTTGGATTTCTATTTGTTTGATTGTTTGTCAGAAAAGGTAGCTCTTTGTGATGGTAAATTACCTGAGGTGGTTTAAGCCTGCTGGAGCTCTTGTTAGCTTACCCACTTAAACTTTCAGTAGCACTTTTTGCTGGGGATGCCAGTATTTCCCAAGTCTCCTGGGAAACCTGAATAATAAAACAAGCTTATTTCCCTCCAGGCTCTAATTCTAATCTCAACAAATCATGACTTAAACACAATTTTTGGACACAATTTCCAAAAACCAGTACCTCTTTTGGAGAAGGATTTTTCTGACAACACCCAAGGAGTCTTCCTCTAGGAAAGCTGCTGCTTTTAGAGGGACTGTCACCAAAAGAAGCTGAGTAAATACTAGGTTTCATGCATGCCAGGGGATGGCCCTAGGCAGCATGAGTGCTTTTCCCTAGTTAATGATCTTCAGTTTTCTGCAATTCTGTTGTGAAACAACAGTATAACAAAGACCATGACAGCACAGCTAGCGCTTTTAACTTACAACTGTACGCTATACAACTTCATCCTTCTGCTCTTTTTCTCTTCTGCCAAGAAAAAAAAAACCTGAATAGCCAGAATTAGTGCTCCTTTAGTACCAGTTCACTTGCCTAGAAATTTTATTCCAAAAACAGATTATTCAGTATGTGAAAGAGGGCTGGTAGGGACCTCTGTGTGAGGTCCTTGGAAGGGTAATCTCATTCCAAAAATCTAGGTGGCTGGAATTCCCTCCCCCTCTCCTTTAATACAAATCCTTAAGTGTTAAGTCAGGCAGAAAATGAGTCTAGTCCACATTTATTTTACTGAATAGCAGTCAACTCCCGCCTAATCTTTCAACATATATTTGTTCAGTGGATCAACAGATTGTGTAAGCAGCATGACGGATGGGTTTAGAAATGTGTCTGCTTATGTTTGGTTTGTACTGAACCACTGACCATTTTGTGTGTGAATTCATCATAAATTACATCTCCAGGTTACTCAGTACGAGTGAGGAGGGGAAATCCTTGTTCTCACTGTGTTGAAAGGCATCTTACACAGCTGTCAGCCTCCAGAATGGAAGCTGAATCACATCAGTATAACTTGAGCTCTGTTTTTCTAAAGCTGAATGGGTATGGCTCTGCTTTCACAAGTTTTTGCTAATTGCAACTCTACTGCTCTTTGAAGATAACGTAAGGCAAAAAGCAAGAGCTGTTATTGTGAATTAAATATGTGATAATTGGGGAACAAGGATATGATATGCTATTTTAGGTGCATTTAACAAAACCAAGGCTAAGTAATGCCAGAAAATACAGGATTTTTGAAATAATGAAAATACATATTAAAATTTCATTGTTAAAACAAATGCAGAAATGGTTATATTTAGTAATATCTGAAAGCCAGATAGGAGTGTGCCGCTCCATGCATCAACAGGAGCGTGGACTGTGTAAATACTGTGATTAACTCTTCCTAATCTGAAAATTGTTTTTAATATACTTGCTATGTGACTACTGCTAGTGGGAGATGAAGGAACAGGAGGAAGTGCCAGGATCTAGAAACTGCTCTTCTGCAAATAGGAAGTGCTTGCCTGAAAATGGCCAAGGAGCATGGGGTATGGAAATGGCCAGAGTCCTTCTGAGCATCCGTTCCCAGAAGCCAGAAAGCCAAAATACAACATCTTCCACTTTTGGTGATTATGTTGGCTTTGAGTCACTGCCTACCCAGAGAGCATAGGCATGTGGCACAAAGCTTCCTTACCCATATGTATCCCTTCACAGGGCTGGGTAAATCGGGGAAAATAAGAATAAAAGGTAATTTATTGTTGCATTGCCATATTGTTGCCACCCATCCTCATTTCCGTCTGAAAGTTACAGCTTTGAAAATAATTTTGAACATGAAAGATGCTTGCCTTATCCTATCTATATTTTTGGAAGGAGAGCGCCTCAGATGTGACTCCCTGGAGCCTGCCTCAAGCTTTGGTTAAACAGGTTTGAGCTAGAACTGAATGGCCCTGGAAAAGAAAGACAATGGGAAGAGAGTCAGAGTAGAAGAAAGATGCTAGGCAGAGGACTAGGTTTCTTTATACAGGAAGTGGTGAGAAACTGAAGGAGAGTGATGTTGGGTACTTTGCTCTTTTTAGATGGATATGTTCTCATGAAGGCAAATTTTTGACTCACGTGGGGTTTTTGTGGGATTTGTGTTATTCTCTTTAAGTCTCTTGTGCATAGAGAATTTTTAGGATTGGTAGGAAATGATTGACTTTCTTGTTGTCTGAAAGGCTAGACTTCAACAGAAAGCATGCACTGATTTTTTTTTTCTTTTTTAAAGAAAGCACAGGGAAAAAAAGCTATTTTTGGCAAACAAAGTGCACATAATTATGTTTTAATTATGTTTTACTTTAATTTCTTTTTCTTTGTGGCAGAGAGTAAAATTGTCATTTCTCTATGGAATAATATTTCTAGCTTTCAGTACAACAGAAAAATAATTTCTCTCTGATCATCTCTAATAAGATTTGAAGAAACAGATAAGTAAAAAAAATGAGAAAGAGGAAAGCAGCCTTGACATGATGAAGAAGAAACTAGGAATGAAAAACTGAGCATATCTATAGAACAGAATTTAGGGCACAGAAACAAAAATGAGCTTGTAACTGAGAGAGTAGCATGAATGAGCTTGAAATCACGTTTTCTTAACCATCATCCTCTAAGAAAAAATCTAACATCTATTCAGTATAGTAATCCCTGGAGTATCATTTTAGTAATTTTATTTACTGTATTTCTTTTATATAGGTCATAATACTGACTGAAATTTCCCTACCTTCTTCTGTCTTGCAAAGATGTAGGGGGCTTTAGAAACTGCTTCTAGAATGCAGTGTTTTCCAAATATTGGCTCAGGGAATAGGATGGCTGTGAATGCTTGTGTTTGCTGAAATAAATAATCCTGCACTGTCCTTGTGAATACTCTTGTTGTTTTTTCCATTCATTTTTTTTAAAAAAAAATAAACTTGTGCAGGATGGTTTGAGCACCCCCTTACGTACCATTAAAGGTTTAGAATATCACATTCTTGCTTTTATCTTTTGTTTATTTTCAGCTTTTCCTCTAGACAATACAGAGTTCCTTTCTTAGCCAAAACTATGTATTATTGCCAGTTTCTTAATTTAAAAAAAAGTCAAAATATTAAATCAAAACAAAAAGCCCTTCACCCACAAACAAATGCATAAACTTACCAATGCATAGATAAAAATATCAATAGGTATATTTAGTACTTTTTATACAGCTACTGCTTAATATAACACACCAAATACCTTGTCTATGAATATAAGTGTGATTTAGTGAACAATTCCACTTCCATGCTCTTTTGTGCATATACACTAAATATCAAGGTTGTGACAGGATTGCTTGGACATTAAAATTCATAACTTTCTCTCAGCATGCATTGTTTGTCAGGTCAGCAACTGAAAATTGTAGTGCAAGAAATATATTAATTGGCTCATTTGAAAAGTAATTCCTTAGAAGTGTATATCATTTCTATATCCCCATCTAACTAGATAATTTTTAAATTTGTTTTTGTAATGATTAATTACAGAAATTCAGTTAGAGTATCTGCTGGCCCTCTACCAATAAAAAAGGGGTTGCTATTTTTAACTAAGACTAATTGAAAATCTGATTTCTTTTCAAGAATTGTGTTATCTTTTCCACAGAAAATCTATTTTTGTTGTTGAAAATACAATTCCTTCTGTTCTCAGATGCTGCAGTCTTTGTCCTTAGGTTCCTCTTCTTACTAATGCTCAAAATTTCTGACTGGGTTTCATTGTGGGGATACAACCACTCTGAATACAAGCAATGCATCACAAGAGAGCATGGACTAACTGGACAGATTTATCTACACAAAGAATATGGACATGAAATCTTCAAGCTAGAAGCCCCGTGTAATATGATTATGAAACATATTTTTAAAACTTTATTTTTGTCCCTTGAAAGTTTATCTCCGTCTTGCCCCTTTCTTCATAATACTTTGAGTAATTTTTAGTGGGAAACAAAATTCTCTTTTGAAGCCTGAAGATGCCATGCAAGTCCACAACTCAAAAGTAGGACTCAAAGTGTTTTTCATTCTGAGTTCTGTACTCAAATTACAGTTTATTCTCATTCCAGTTATTTTTAAGCTATATCATATGGCTGAAGTAGCATGAATGCAATCTTCAAAGTGTTGAAAAAGTCTTAGAGTATAAACAACGGAAAACCTATGGTATGTCACAGTGTTTAGTTGTGGCTGAGACAGAAGATGTGGTGCTGAGGTACACACAGGTGTAAATAGTGTTAGTGCTGCAGTCCTCTCTGAGATGCCTTTTGAGAGGTCTCCAAACATGTCAGACATATAGAGATTCAGGGACACTTAAGCATGGTCCTCTGTGGATGTTACGCATTTGCTCTCTACTGCAAGCAACCTAGAAATTCAGGTTTGGATATCCAGGTCTTCTTCATAGACTTCTCTTTCTTGAAAGATGTAGTTGGAATTTTTGTTTATTCAAACTAAAGACTTATCCCATGGATGTTTTAAAACAAATATTTAAAAAAAAACTTTTTGGCTTGTAAATACTAGGAGTTTGCTGTTTTTGCCACCTGGTTTCTAAACTGGCATAAACTACCACTGTTTTATTCTATCAAAAGGATATTTGAACGCGTTTTTTTCTTTTTTCTGTCTGCTGCTTAACTTGGTTTTTATCAATGTTAGAGACTGTGTGATTAGTTAAAAAAGCTTCTGTGCTCTTTAGTGAAGGAAGATACGGCACAGCATAGCACAGTAGCGTGGCTGGCTGAGAGCCAATTTGTTTTTAATCATCTGCTACAGAAATACATTGCAGTTTTAGATGGTTACTGACATTTTCATATGGAAGCATGTTTTGATTAGAGTCTTTCTTTGCTTTTCAAGTATAAATTGTTAAGGTTTAAAGTGGTTTTGGGAGTAGAATCTGGTTTGAATAGAGTCTCAAAATATGGCAGTGAAGTGCGCCAGAACAGAAAAAGCACTCGTGGTGAAAAAGCAACCAAGAAAACATTTTAGGAAAAGGTCAGCCTGTGGAAGTGAAGTCTTGCAAGGTGACTTGTGCCTTGCCCTTACTCTTTTGCAGCATCAAGAGTTCAAGATCCATAGCATAGCATGGAAACCAACTCTTTGGACCCATGTCTCCAAGATGTTTCTGAAGTTTTGCTGGCAGGCAGGGAGAGACTGCTGTAACTCAGGATGTTACTGACCCCTGTTTAAGTTATCAGTAATAGCTTTCCTGAGCAGCCTCTTGCAGGCTTTTTAACCACGCTGTCTCTCACTCTTATTTGTCTGCTTAATGACATGTTGCTTACCATCTTCTGTGTTATACTTGAGATTCACATCTCAAATGTCATGTAAAAGCTAGGTAGCACTAATCTATAGTGGCAGCTTGTTAAAATGTCATGGTTTCAGTGATGCATTTGTAACCACTCTAACATAAGATAAATGTGACAAGTGCTAATTCCCAACACCCACGATACTGAAACTGAGAACAGCTTAGATAAAGCAATTTGAATTTGCTGAGGACATCTGAGGTCTATGGTTACAACACCTCAGTTTACTTTTACCTGAGCATCGCAGACTGCTTTCACCTGAAAAATGAAAATGTTACATATTAAAGATGCAAGATTACATGATGAATGCTTGTTTTAAAAGAGGTTAGGGGAGAAATGCTCCGCTTATGTTGGAGATCTGCAAGTATTTCTTATTCTCTGGACAAAGTGAAGGGAATTGATCTCCCTGTATGAAAATAAATAATACTCAAGCACCAACATCTATGCATTAGCACAGCTTCATTTGTGAGTGTCCCTTTTCATGAGATTTTCCTGATGAGTCTGCATCATGAACACAAGAGATCCTCATGAGAGGAGGAAGCCCATCTGGGGGAGGAAGAGGAAAACTGTTCTTCAGCTGCCATGTTATTAGAATGAAGTGATGCCCTTTTTTGGCTTGAGTGGGAAGCTGTGCACACAATAGTGGTGAAAGTTTGCCCCATCAGTTCCTAGTGAAAGCAATAACAATTGCAGGGATCTGGAAATTTTAATTTAAAATTGAGAGAGAGACAGAAAAAGCAAAACTGCATCATCTTCAAATGACTTTTGAATTTCCATGTGGAATATGTTAAAATAATGAAAAAATAATGAAAATAATGAAAAGCCTGATGTCAAATTAGAAGAAAGTGCAAGATGTCAACCACATTCTGAGGAATCACTGAACAAACAAGTACCTTGCTGGTACTAGTGACTGCAAGAACACAGAAGGCCCTTGTATGACAGACAGTAAAAGGGGCTTGGGGTGATGGTAATATTGTGCAGCAGAAGAACAAGCATGGGACAGTGAGAAAAGAAAGACAAGGGGTGTGTGAGCAGTCTGCAAACCATGAGACAGGGTCTCAGCTATACTATGCGAGGTTTGGAGGTTAAAACAAGGTTTGTGCATAACTGCTTAGAAAGAGTACAGAGAAACGTCTATCACACAGGAAAAGAAGGAAGCTCATACTGGGGATGTGTATGTTATACTAATGTGGGGCTCGTTTGGAACAGTCGAACTGTGTAGAAAGAGGGATTCCATTCCCATCATAAATCTCATACACTGATATTTTTCATTTCCCAATAAGAGAAATACAAGAAGCCTCATTAAAAGGACAGTGATTATGGTATCTTTTCCACTGTTCTTTCAAGGTTATTCTATTATGAAATGTTTTTCCAGAAACTGTTGTTGTCTGTAGATATTTAGACATAGAAAAAGATTTCTAAGTTCCAGATCACAAACAATTAAAAGCTCTCTATATAGAGAATAACTACAAAGAAACAGGGAGAGAGCTAATGAAACTTTATCCTATTTGCCAAAATTTCACTTAGCCTTGAAACATATTATTTATTCCTCCCTCCCTCCCTCCCTCCCTCCCTCCCTCCCTCCCTTCCATCTTTTCCTTTTTCTTCTCTAGCTCTTAACCCCTGAAAATGTCCTAAAAATGGGTTTTTTAACAGAGAAAAGTATTTTTCCTTTGCTATTTTTTGTTCCTTTGATGTATGTGATACAGTTATTCTGTATACTTAGAGCAATTTTCCCTGACACTCCAACCACATCTTCCTTTTTGTTTTGTTTCTTTGTGTGATATATGGTTTCCTTATTGAAGTTATAATGAGCTTGTCTTCATGAATCACTAGAAATCAGCCAGACTAAACTCTCTGCATTAAAATTCACCCAACAGTGACGCAAGGTTTAAATGAAATATCTCCTTCTTATACAAATAAAGTGCAATAATAAGTATGTAAAAAAGACAAATCTATCAGTATAACTTACTTATTTCTATCATAGAATCATGGAATATCTTGGGTTGGAAGTGACCTTAAAGATCATCTAGTTCCGACCCCCCTGTCATGGGTACAGACACCTTCCACCAGACCAGGTTGCTCAAAGCTCCACCCAGCCTCGCCTTAAACACTTTCAGGGATGAGACATCCACAGCGTCTTTGGGAAACGTTCCAGTGCCTCACCACCCTTACAGTAAAGAATTTGTTCCTAATATCTAATCTAAACCTACTCACTTTCAGTGTGAAGCTATTTGTCCTTGTCCTGTTTACTACATGCTTTTGCAAAAAGTCTCTGCCCAGCTTCCTTGGCACTGGAAGGTCACAATTAGGTCACACTGAAGTCCTGTTTTCTCCAGGCTAAACAATCCCAATTGTCTCAGCCTTTCCTCATAGGAGAGGAAATCTAATCATCTTGGTGGCCGTCTCTGGACTCATCCCAATAGATCTATGTCCTTCCTTTGCTGGGGACCCCAGAGCTGAATGCAGCACTGCAGGTGGGATCTCACCAGAGTAGAGTACAGGGGTAGAAAGAATTTAAGAATGGTCAAAAGATTGTATTTTCTTTTACATAGCTATGCAACAATTTTAAATGGTGCAAACTTTAATTAGTATTCCAAAGTACTTGATGCATTGAAACAAAGCAGAAGTTTAGCCCCTTAAAAATAAAAGGAAAATTATTTGGATTAAAAAAATCTGTATACAGTGTAAGGCAGGAAAAGAGCATTGAAAGTCTTCTTGTTATCTTACACTTCCCTTGAAATTGTGTAGCCCACCTGCAGCTCCTTCTCATTTTACTTCTCATGGTTTCTAATTGTAAGATGAATGGGAGGAAGTATTTTTCCTTGAATATGATATAATAGACAAAGTCTTCAATTTAGGTCCTATATATCTGTAAAAGCAACTTTATGGTTGAATTTTTATGCCTTTTATTTTAGGAAATACCTTCTTCAGGGTTAAGAGTCCGTTTGGAAACTAGATGTTTTAGGGCTTCAACTAGCTCTTTTGAGAGGAAGTGAGCTGGCATCTTGTTCTTCTAATGTGGAGAACATCTTACAGAACATGTACTGTCAAGGGAAGGAGAGGTGAGGGAATTTGAAGCAATGGTAATACATTTGCTTGTAAAGGCTAGAGGAGCATGAAGACTCTCCCTAGGAGGCTCTGTCCAGGATGACCAACAGCTCTCAGTATGATTTCCAGTAGATACTCCTAAGTAAATTTATTTGTAGTTCTCTGACCATAGCTGTACTTTTGAAGTATTTTTCTTTTGTACTAGGCTGTTTTCCTTTCTGCTTTAATGTATACAATGTGGTACTTGCTTGTATAATCCCCTGAGGTTTTATTGCGCAATTAATCTGCATGTTGTTCCTAAACTTAAATTTGTCCTAAAATGTCTCCCTTCTCTTATTCTATTATTTGCAAATTTGGGAAATGGTCATTGAGTTTAGAAAGAAGCAGTGGAACATGACCATCCATGGAAACTCTCCCATGTAGCATCACAGTAATCAAGGAGATGGATGAAAGATGACTCTGTACTTTTCAAGTTGTGGGATTTTAAGTTTTATGACTTTGGCTGTGGAATCTGCTGCTGACTGTGAGCAAACAGCTTAATCACTCTGTGTCTCTATGAAATGGTTATAATAATTCCTTGTTGCATCAATGTTATGATGAAAATGAAGCAGAATTTCTAAGTGGTGGGTAGTGGTGGCTGTAAGGCCAGGCAGTGAAAGCTAATCTGATTGCGTCCGATTTGCTGACAAAAAGTTACTTAACAGTAGTCCCTGAATTTCTATGCATGATATGCCCATCTGTGTGCAGGGAATGTGATACAGCTGTAAATCCACAGCCAAAGTGGTTTGTCAGTGAGGGAGAGGGAGGGAAGCTCTGGGGCAGCTCCTCAGGATGGATAGAGAAAGGAGTACTGATGAGTCATGTCTAGGCAAGGATGAAATGTGTGCATATCCCTCCTCAAACATAGATTTATTTTTATTGTTTGGGGCTTTGCAATAATTTTGATCTCTCTCCTTCTGGCACGACTTGTACCTCTGAGTAATGCCCATCACAGACATATGATCATAAACACCAAAATTATCTAATGACTGAATCTAGTTAGCCCTGAATCTTCTCATCTCCTCACTGTAGTCCACCACTGGATGTAAATCAGCTTAGTGCCAGCTGGCAGCTGTCTTGTCCCCTCTTGGATGCACAATGCAGCAGTGGAGCAGCATAAAGATTTTCTTTTGAAGGAAATAAACTGGGATCAGAGTATGTAACTGGGTGTCTCTGCCTCACAGCAAGGTGACGCCATGCATAAGGTGACTGCTGCCACAAATGCCCCTTCTCAAGGTTAGGGTACTGATTGCATCAGCATTTTGTGAGCAGCTGTGGAAAGCCTTCAGGAAGGGAGCCCTCTTTTTCCCAAGGGGGAATCACTAATACAGCCAGATGAGCTAGATATTTCCTTCTTCTGAGAGCTGAGCAAATCATCTGCAGGTCCCCCCTGCTTGTGGATGGTGCTGCTGGCACACCCGGTGCTGGCTGCCTGAGCTGCAGCTGGAGCTGCTGCCGGCTTTGCTTGAGCCAGCGTGGCAAAACCTGCCTTGCGTTTGCACTCAGGGTGGCAGGTCAACAGGTCCCAGTTTCCCCTTGCATCAGGCGCCGACTCATGTGTTAGCTGCCTTCACCACTCAAACAGCCTTCAGAAGGAAGTAAAGAATTATGGCAAGGGTGTGGTCGGACCATTATGTTAAATTCTAATGTTGAGAACATCAAATGGACCCATGAAAGAATACAGGAAGGCGAATTGCACAGAAAACACTCTTCCATGGTGCTCTTTTTCTTATGATGATGATTTGTCTACTTCAGCCATAACATGGTAAAGCTGGTTCAAAAGTCAAAATACTAGCTTTCTGAAACAAGAAGTAGAAATTCCAAACTTTCCTACAGAAATGAAAAGTAAACACCTTCGTGTTGGCGGTTAGGCTTTTTCTTCTTTTTCTTTCTCTCAGGGAATTTTTCTTCCCATTTGTTGCCCGGGAGATGATGAACGGACAGCATTTAAGAGAGAAAACATAGCTGGGCGTCTTCAAATTCCACTCAGATGGCACTGGGGGAGGAAGGGGTGTGGCTGCAGCAGTCCCTTAGCTGGGGAGTGAACTCTCTGGCGGGGGAATTTCTCTTGGGAAGTGCAGCAATACTGCAAAAGGTCGGGATCTAACTGAGACTTGGTTGAGGGTCAGGGGCTGGACTCAGCCCTTTGTCCTCTCCACAATCAGAGGAGACAGCGGCCAAATGTGTTGTGTTGCAGGGAGTGGGTGCCTGTCTTTCCCCTGATGGGGCTGCGTTGTTTGCTCCCGGAGTTTGAATATTTTTTTTTTCCATTTCTACCATCTGCCGACATCCACTGCTGCTCGATTGGACCTGCTTGCCAGTGAGTGACACCAAGGTCCTCTGCTGTCCAGACGGACCTGCCTGCCCCTGCTCTTCGCTGCCACTGCTTTGAGGTCTTTTGTTACACTTCACCTCAACTTCCCCCTGCATCTGGCCGGAGACCAGCTGCTCCCAGTGAGTTTCACAAGGGGAACCCTCTTCTCCATCCCTTCCCCCGCCCGAGCCGCCATTCCCGCCTGAGGGAGACGCGGCCGCGCTCGCGCCACAGCGCCCCCTGCCGGCGCGGGGG
>JAHLSL010013749.1:3286504-3311504 GCA_025920805.1 Petroica traversi
CCGGCAGCCACAGCGCCCCCTGCCGGCTGCGGCCGGACCCGCAGCGCGGGGAAAGGGCGGGAAGGAAGAGACTTCCTTGGCTTTGCTGCTGCTGCCTGGAGCTGTTTGTCTGCCTTGGTATATATGTATTCTAGTAAATAACTGTTATACCTCCTCAGGTGTCTTTGCCTGAAAGCTCTGAAATGTAAAAGTTTTGATAATTCGGAGCGAAGAGGGTCATATTTTTCCATTCCAGGAAGGAAGGTTTTGGTCAGTAGATTCAGTGAGGATTCAGGTAGTCTTAAGGCTGGGAGCTCCATACTCTAGTCCTTTGGGTGGATATTGAGAAGCGTTCAGAAACTGCTATCAGTTTTGATCAGTGGCAAGAAAACTTTTTAGTCCTTTGATGGTTTATGGAGGAGAAAATTAATCAGGTAATTTCTGAGCTAGACTTACTGTACAGTCAGAAATGATCCCAAAGAGCGCAGATGCTCCTGAAAATAATGTACATGGATACTAGACATAAAGTGACCGATGGACATATGGCATGTTACATTTCTTTAGAGAAGATTTAGTCCTGTCCTGATAAGCAAATTCTGAGCAGGATTAGAATTAGAATTAATTACTCTTATTTTAAGTGGTGATAATGTACCTTGGGGATGGTTAATGTCAGAGAATTAAACCTTGCTTCTTATCTGAGCTTCATTTGCTATCCTTATTTATGCTCCTTCCCTTCAGCAGAAGTACTAAAAAATAACTCATGTGATGAGGTGTAGCCTTTGTGCTTGGTTGAAGCACAGGGTGATCAGCTTTTACAGGATGCCATGTAGAAATACCTTATCAGTGACTACAGGGAAGGAAAAGTCTAAGGCTTGTGATGCTTTCTTTGCCTCACTCTGTAACAGTTAGGGTACCCAGCCCCCTGAACTGAAAGACAGGAATGGGTAGCAAAATGAAGGCCCTGTTGTCCAGGAGGAAATGGACAGGGACCTGATTGCCCTCCATACACTTCCAAATCTACGGGGCTGGAATAGATCCACCTGAGAGAGCTGGGAAAAGAACTCACTGAGCCATGCTCCATCATTTATCAGCAATCCCAGCTGTATGGGGAGGTCCCAGTTTGACTGGAGTTTGGTCCATGTTACTGACATCTACAAGAAGGGCCAAAGGAGGATTGAGGGAACTACAAGCCTATCAGTCTGTCAGTGCTGGGAAGGTGGTGGAGCAGGTCATCCTCAGTGTCATCATGCATCACATATCAGACATGGGATCAGGCTCCACCAGCAGGGTTTTGTGAAAGGCAGGTCATGCTTGACCAACCTGATCTCCTATGAATGTGTGACTTGCTCAGTAGGTGAGGGGAAGGCTGTGGATGTGCCTGCAGGGACTTCAGTAAAGTCTTCGATACAGTTTCCCACAGCATTGTCATGGAGAAACTGGCTGCTCATGGCTTCCACCAGTGCACTCTTCACTGAGTTAAAAACCCGCTGGCCCAGAGAGGGTTGGTGAATGGAGCCACGTCCTGTTGGTTGCCAGCCACCAGTGGGCTTTCTGAGAGCTCAGTGTTGGGACCTGTTCTGATTAAAGTCTTTATCAACACATGGAGTCAGCTTGGAGATGACATTAATTTGGGTGGAAGTGTTGATCTTCTGTAGTGTAGGAAGGCCCTGCAGAGGGATCTGGACTGAGGCTGAGAAAAGCATGAAGTTCAATAAGGCAAGTGTGGGGTCCTGCACTTGTGTCACAACAGCCCAGGTAGCCCTAAAGACTTGGGGCAGAATGGCTGGAAAGCTGCCCAGGGGAAAAGGACCTGGGGGTGCTGGCTGACAGCAACTGAACATGAGCCAGGGTGTGCCCAGGTGGCCAAGAAGATCAGTGGAATCCTGGTTTGTATTAAAAATTATGTGGCTAGCAGGACTAGGGAAGGGATTGTCACTTCTGAACTCAACACTGGTGAAGCCACACTTTAAATCATGCATCCAGTTCAGAGACTCTGATGATAAGAAAGACATTTCTGAATGTCTGACATTTCTTATGTCTCTGATCATAAGAAAGACAGTGCTGAATTGAGGTTCAGAGCAGGGCAACTGAGCTGGTGAAGGGTCTGGAGCACAATTCCCATGAGGAGTGGCTGAGGAAGCTGGGAGTGTTTAGTTTGGAGGAAAGGAGACCTCATTACATTCTAAAACTACTTGAAATCAGGGTGTAGTGAGGTGGGGGCTGGTCTCTATTCCTGAGTAGGAAGCAACTAGATGAGACATAATCGCTCCAAGTTGCCCCAGGGAAGTTTTAAATTGGATATCAGGAAACATTCTTTCACAGAGAGGGTTGTCAAGCAATGGAACAGTCTGCCCAGGAAGGTGGCTGAGTCACCATCCCTTATGGTATTTAAAAGACTTGTAGACGTGTGCCTAGGGACATGGTTTAGTGGTACACTTGGTAGTGCTGGAATTATAGTTGAACATGAAAAATCTTAAAAGTTTTTCTAACCTGAATTATTATATGTTGTATATACGTCCTGGTGGATGTTTCTGAGTGACACAAGGGTTGGGGCTTGGAGTATTGCTGAATCATCTGAAGCACCAAGAATTAATTATGACATTGAAATTACATTTGCACATTGCTGAAGGCATTGTGAGGAAAGACAGTATTTATAAACTTTGATCATACAACCATGAAAGCCAGAGACAGAAAAACTGACAAGAATATACATAGTCCACATTCCTACAGCTATAGCATTATCTTTTTCCTTTCCAGCAGATGTAGCTGGCTGGCCCATCTTTTCCCAAAACCATTACATTACCAAAAAGCATTACATTCAGCTGGCATGTGAGGACTAAACAAAGCAATAAAAATATATATTTGAGGTGAGTTTTTAGAACTAATAAAGTGCTCCTATCTTACTCCCCATACACAAGTGTGTATGCATTACAATTTATATTGTGGTGCATTGTCTCTGAAAGACATGATTCTGTAGTTCTGTGATATAGTGATTTTATTGTAAATGGTCATTGAATTTATAATCTGGTGGATTCTTAGGTAATGGGCCATAGATATCTGAGCTTTCTTTAGTTAGGGGTACCAGAGTTTGTTTTTTTACTGAATTTCATACCAGTTTAATCAGGAGAATGAAGTAGACAGTATTTATTATGGATTAGAAAACCCACACAAAGCCAAGACTGAATCCGAGTGATGCTGATATCATTGTTTTACTGGATGAAAAAGAAACCTCAAGAATGATAAAGGCAAAAAGAACAGTCAGACATTTAATGCATTTATTCACACTTGCTGATATTTGTTGTTAAATCCCATAAAGGACATCAGGTGTCATTTTGTTATAGGCACCAGACCTGCTTGAGCATATTAAAATTCTGAGAATCAGATTTAATTTTTTTTTCACTGATTAAAATGTGAATGATTTTGTACCTGTGATTGTAATTTTTAATGAGTAAGAGGAATAAGAATTTTGTATATGTTGCTGATGTTACAAGAAACACTATTTTTAAGAATTCACAGCTTTGTATATCCTCCATTTGCAAACACAATTATTTAATCTGCCAAAAAATAATGGCAACCATGAAACCATAGTCAAGTGCATAGTAATGTAGAAAAAACCAAAATAGTAACATTTATCCACCCACAAACAATGCAACCCGTTGTGAGTATATATTTAATACTTCATAAGGATACTTCTGGCCTGGCAGATATTTTTGATTGCTCACCTTTCTAGTCACTACCACTGAACTAATGTCTTGGATAGGCAGAAGATCAAAGATCTCTCACTAAAGGTGGACACCTGAAATCCAGTTTTGACAAGGTGTTGTGATGCCTTGTTCTGTCTGATCCCTCTTTCCCGTCTCTCATCCCAGGAGAGCTCTCAGCTGTGTAAGTCATTGCAGTGTACTGGAGCCAGAGAAGTTTCTGCAGCTTACATTAGATTATCTGTAAGTGCTGTCTTATGCTATTATGTCTTGCATTCCCTCAGTTTTTTGTGCCATAGGCTCACTCTATTAGTATTTCTATTTGCATTCAGGTGAGAACTGTTGGTCTTCTTTTCGCAGTTTAACTTTCGGTAATGGAGTACACATGCATGAGAACTTCAGACCTGTTTAAATTGTAGTGAAAGAAAAAGAATATTATGTATGAATTATATATTTTAAAATTTCCATTGCTAGTTTTCTTCTTTTTTTTTTTTTTTTTTTTTTGAGGATAAGCAGAAACAGTCCTTTGTGTAGGGTAAAAGCAAATTTAATTTTATAAGTGGAGCCTTAGAATTTTTGCAGTAATAGGGTTCTTTTGCTTTTCTTCCTGGTGAAGTTCATTATCTTTCCTACAAAAGACTGAAAGAGAGCTATTCACATTAGATAAGAAGGCATGATAGGTTCAGCCAAAAACCTTTTTGCACTGAGACCTATGAATAACATGGCATCATTACCTACAGTGATTCTGTCATTTCTTATAATCTTCTCCCTCTCACTAAAAGATATAGGAGCCAAGGCTGGTTTTAGTGCCTCTGAATCTAGATTTTTCTTCTGATGTGTGATATAACATCTTAGGGATGAAAAAAGTAATTGTTTTGGGATTTGATGGCTAGTGGCCATGGGAAAACAAGTAAGAGTATCTGCTAGAGCAAACTCTGAAATCCTTCAGCAGAGATCTTTACTGCTCATTCAGCATTGAATAATCTTGTTCTTTCACCCACTCTCGGATTTTTATCACTCCATATAGTAGACTTTGCAGAAACATTATATATGCTGCAGAGAAGGAGAAGATGAAGTCTTTAAACTTGAAGGTGAAATATTGGGTGCTTTTTTTCTTCTCTATAAACTTAGCTATTTAGCAGATGCATGCCCTAGGTAGCAAACATGAATCAGACCTTCTTGCCTGAGGAAGAGAGAGGATGGTCACAAAAAATGTGTGCTGTATCTATGTGTCTCATTCTTTGCAAAGGACTTTCTTAAGCATAAGAAAGCATCAAACCTTGAGAATGTTGTCCAACTGAGCAGTGAACTGATTGTGGGAACATACTTAGTACCCCTGTGATTTAAGACAGATGGAAGACTCATCACTTTAGCATTTTTCAGGATGGCTTGTAAATTTCCTTTGGCAATCACTCAAGTGGACGTGTCTGAAAAACCGGGCATTTATGTCACTTAAGAGATTTTAAGGAAGTCTACCAACATGGTGATAATCAGCAGGCACGTGCTGTCACTCAGATCTGTGCCGTGCAAACCAGCCTCCCCTGGGAAAGTCTGTTCTCAAGAGGCACAACAGAAACCTGTTGATAAAAAGAGCACTGAACTTTCTTATGGTACAAATCGTTGATGGTTATTTAATCTCAGTTATATTGTGCCAGATCAACTAGGAAAGAATTTGGCCTGAGAGAAAGTCTGTGTTTTAAGCGAGGGGACTTTTTGCTATGACACACTGCAGGAGTTGCTATAGAAGGGTGAAGAGGTCTCTTCTTTCTCACTTTTGCTGTGATGAAAATCCTACATTTTATAGGACCAGATTTTTGTAGTACAAAGGTGAAATATGTTATCACTTTTTGGGAGTTATTGTTGCCAGAAAGTGAGATGACTCAGAAATTGAAACTATGTCTTCCTAGCATAGTCCACTGAATATGTGAGGCTGCTCCTTCTAATCCCTTTTCAGGCATTTGATAGACGGACAATATGCATTGGCAGGAATCCTTGGTAATTCATATAAAGGAATAAAAACCTCAGCTTTATTCGGTAGTGTTAGGACTTGCAATGCTTTGTAATAATGCTTTATAATAATTACAGTGGCTGCCCATGTACAGTATTTACTGTATAAGTTATTTCCAATATCAAAACTGGAAATCTTGGCAAAATCTGAAATGTAAAAGTTCATATATTTTTAAAGCAAGAGGGAACTGTCAGATCATATATTTTAATGGACACAAAATGGGACACTGGTGTTCTCAACTTTTCCTGTAGTTTATTTTGTACTTAAATATTCTAGAAGTTTAGAAGGGCAAAAAGATAAATGATCATGAGTTGATGTTTTTCATAAGAGCACCACAGTAATCTTTTGCTTGAAGGGACACTGCTAACATTTAAGTCTGTCCGTAGATGTAAATGGATGAGAATTTATGTTGACTGTAAATAAATGTTCGCAGAATAATATCCTACTGAGACAGCTTTATATTATTCAGTAAATTATTGCACATGTTAGTTGTCTGATATAGCAGCTAAAACAGGTGCAAGACCAAATCCCATCCTTAAGAAAGCTCTAAATATATTAATATTTAAATTACTAAAAGTCTACTCTTGTTTTTATTTCTTTACTATGGGAACATATTTATGTTGGTTACACTTGTCTAATTGTCATGCAAATCTAGGAAGATAAGTTTCAAATGGAGGCATGTGGCAAAAAAAATAGATATACTGCACTATGGTGTACAGAGATGACAGTGGAATTTTTTGCTTCTCTATAAAAAACATATTATCTATCCCAAGTGACGTGATGTTGCTTGCCACAGAAAGTATCTTATCTGTTACAAGAACTAATCAAAATTTCTAACTTAATTTTCCCTAACTTAAAATGAATCTACTTTTAGTGTCATTATTATGTGCTAAGTTGCGAGTTAATACCAGCTCTCAATCCCCTATGCTCATTCCTGTTTTAAAATCAAAGCTACAGAAGTGGGATCAGACTGTTCCTTCTGCAAACATATGCTGCTTTTGTTGGTCCTGCTATATTTAGTAGAAACTAAAACCCTCACTTTAATTCTGGCAGTTGGTTTGATTGTTATCTTACACTGGAGTGTCTGATAATTTCACTAGTGTTAACATGCTTACCATGTAGTGGGTGGATGAGAATCCATCCAAGTCTGTTGTAATGTTGCTCTTGAGAAGACAAGGTGCCTAATAAATGCCTACGACTAGCCTTCATTCTCAGAAGTGTTGTAATGCTCTAAATGGACAACCTATGCCAGGAAGGGTATGCCCTGGAATTTATGAACGGCAGTGTAAGTTAGGATATAAGAGATTCTTGTCCTTTTCCAGCTATGTTGCTGGGTAGGTATAATATAGATCTTTTTCCTCCCCACCAAAAACTGCTAACACAGCTGCATAGTATACACAGTCAAATGCCAAGGACCTAATAAGATTTTGCTTTCCAGAAATATAAATAATTTAATCAGATTAATGACATTGTTCTACCTGAGGGATTCTATAATTAGTAGATTATTGAAGCAGCACACAAGTTATCTACCATTAGCACCTGGAGGAATTCCTGTTGTCTTAAAAAGTGGAATCAAATTATATGAATATTCCTGTCATGCAATCTGTAAAGATAATAAGCCTCTGGCATTTTGTAAGCTATATAAATCCATGGATTTCACATTAAATATTTAAAGCACAGGAGGTGTTATTTGTTAGAATACTGATAAAAATAGTTCAGCCATTACAGCTGCCTTTTCCATTTGGTAAATCCCTCTTTGTTTGATTTGCTTTCAAGCCTTTTTAATTTGTTGGGGATTTTTGTTTGTTTAGGGGGATTTTTTTGTTGTTTTTGGGGTTTTTCATGTGTTTCTTTTTTTTGTTTGTTTGGGGGTTTTTGTGATTTTTTTATTGTTTTGTGGTATGTTTTGTTTTGGTTTTGTTGGGTTTTTTGTTGTTGTTGTTGTTGTTGTTGGTTGGTTGTTGTTATTGTTTCGGGTTTTTATTATTGTTACATTTTTCCAGTTCCTCTGGAGGTGTATTTTGGACATTGCATGATAAACTCTCAAAATATATTTACAGACATTTTACCTTTTTGATATAGAGAGCATATTTAAACCAGGGGTACAAAGAGATGTGAAGCAGGAAGATCTTTTTTGAACACCAAAGACATATTACTTGAATTATTTTGGAAAGGGTGCCTTTCTTCTAAATATGTTTACAAAGCAGGAGCTTATTCTCTGATGTGTGCTCCATTCTAAGAGTTTGTTTGGGATAATACTAAAAGCAGAACTCATCAAGGTCAAATATACATTTACATATCATAATGATGGTGTTGAATAATTCTTGAATAATAGAGGCCATGGGGAAGATGGCTGGTGTCTTAATAGACTGCAGAATTTAACAGAGAATTTTAAATATGATAAAAATATGATGACTGTCTGAAAGTGACCTCCTAGCAGTTTCAGTCATCTGGCAATTTAAAGTGAAAAACTTCGTTGGTAAAAAGTCTCTCTGTTTTTAATAGATTGCCGTGTCAGGCTGGAGCTGCAGTCAGGATAACTGATGACCTTTGAAGTCCTCAGAATAAATTATGATTTGTGTGCAAGAGATGATAATGCAGTTAAAAAGATTTATGTAATAGTTCTTCAAAGAGCTCGAGGAATTAACACAGGGTCATAAATTAGTAGGATTTACAAGTAAGAAATTACTTTACTGGGAGAGCCCTTTTCATCCCATATGGTTTTGCCTCCAGGCACTTGCTGATGTTTAAATGAAGAGATACCTGATGAACCCTCCAGGCAGCTGTGAAATTACAGGGGCACCTGTGTTGTTAACAATCCATCCAGCTTTAATAGCAGCCAGGTACTTCCCCCGTAGAGAAATGAGCTTCTACTTGTAGGACATGTGTCATAACCTTGTCACAAAGTATTTTTAGACCTCAGGCTAAATGACAAGCTAAAAGCTACTTTTACCCTTTTTCGCTTTATAGGTGGCCTAAGTAAATCCTCTCTAGCTGTTCTAAAGTGTATTAGCACTCCACAGGACTTGTCCCTATCAACACGTAGATATTTCTTTAGGCTGCAAAAAATCCTATAAAAAGTTTTAACAGTGCTGTTCCGGAGATGCTTGACACCTATGCAACAAATGCTTGATCATTTTTGATATTACCACTACTGATGGTAGATATTTTTCTATACTTAACTAGAAAGATATAGACCTTCAAGGACAAGAAAGAAAGGTTCTTCAGTAATGGCATCTGAGCAGTATTGCTTCTTTGGCAAGAAGAATTACATGCATCTCCTCAGCACATTTTCACAAAAAAAACCCAACAAAAAACTAAAGGAGGGATGTGTCTTTCCCCTCTGCCCCCCGCACCCCACATTTTAGCAGGAAACCTCTGCAACTATTTCACAGACCCTTTCACTGAGGAAGCTTCTCTTAGAGTATATGCTGACTTTTTACTAAGGACAGCCATGTGAAAGCCTAAAGCTTTAAATGCTCTGAAGACTAGGTTTTTTAGCAGACAACAAACAGCGATTGTTTGAGAGGTTTGGGTTGATATGGCCTAACATACTTCAAAACATGTATCATTCTACTTTTTTCCCATCATCCTACCTCTTTAAGATCTATATTGTGCACAACCTCCTGCCTAAGGAGCTACTATAGAAACTACTAGAAGTTGTAAACCAACTTTAATTTATCTTTTCATCATTTAAAAATTATTTGTAAAGAAAATTGAGTGAAAAACATTACCTTTTGCTTTCATAAGCAGTAATTTACCTCACCTTGGTCAGCAGGATGTTTAATGCAAATGTGGAAGACAATGACTCCTGATGATTTTGGATGCTGATCATATACAACTTATTTCTTGCTACAAAGTCTGAAATTTTGCATCTGGAAAAATAAAAATTGAAGGCTAATCTAAAGAAATATATATATATATATATATATATATATATATATATATATGTCTCATTAAAACTTATTTCACACCTGATACAGAGAGGACGAAGTTTGGGGAAATGCCAGGCATTGAATCAGGGCAAATTAAACAACACTATTTTATCAATGCCTCTCATTATAATTGAATAAGCTTTGGATGCATCAGTGCAGTGGGCTCTGATTATCTATCTTAGTTTATTCCTCCAATAATTGGGCTTATTAGATTACTGGTTAGATAACCCCTCTTATTACAACTACAGCTTGCATGCAATTACTGGTTTTCTTTGCCTCCAGTTAGCCAAAGATTGGGATAAGCTATTTCATGCTGTTCTCCTGCTCTGATTTCTGAAACTTCTCATTCTCATTTAAGGCTTTTCAGACTTTATAGGAGAAAATGAATTAATCATGGTGCTGTGGCTATTTGTCTGTGTCTGCACACAAGGATAAATTTACACATTGTCTTTTTTCTTAAATTTTGTCTGAACAAATATGACAGCCTGATTATTGAAAAAGGGCCAGTTTGTCATCTGGCTTAACTGGAGTTTCTGTTTTTTAGCAACATGATTGTTGACAAAACTATCCTCAAAAGTAGTTGTGTACCTGTAACTTTTGTGTTCTTCAATCTTCAGTGATCTAGGCACCCCATTTCCTGTCATGTGCTGGCAGTAGTGGACGCTCTCGCTCATCCTGCCAAAGATACAAGGATACAGCACCACATACACGTGGTATGTGTAATGAACTATGCTATCTAGCTGATTCAGGGCTGTGGGGGCAAGGAAACTGTGGTGCCACTTCTAGATCTTAGCTTGTACCCCACCACTTAGCTGTGATGCAATAGTTTGCAATTTATTTGAGTCTGGACTGTTGGCTTTGGCCTGGGCTCAGTGTTAGCTGGAACCTGTCAGAAATTGGGTGAGAGAGGGCTGATGCTTTTCAGCAGCACAGTCACATGAGTGGCCATCCCATGTAGTTAGTTCCTGGGTGTTAGAGTGGTGTCTGTATTTTCTCCTCAGCTGTTGAACGGCTGAAGCCTGTTGGTGATCCAAGCCCCTGGCATCCATTCCTGACCTTTGACTTGTATCTTGGCTCTGGCTCACAACCCTGGGATCATATCCTGGCTCTGGGTCCTGCCTCTTGGCAACTTGTTTGGTTCCTGTCTTTGGCTTCAGCCTTGGCTTGTATTCTGTCCCTGGCTCCAGACCCTTGGCTGTTAGGTGAGTTCCAGAATTTCAGTGTTTATCCCTGTTCCAGGCTTCGGTCTGAATTGGCCGTGCCCTTGTCTCCTGCAGTGAATGGTCTGCAAACATTTAATAACACTGGGATTGTGTACAAGGGAAGAAAATGTAATTGTTGAAGAAACTTGTCTCTGGATGTCCATGCTACATTGTCTGTCCCTGAGATTCAGAATGAGATCTTGCAAGGAAAGAAATGCTCTTCTTAGTAACATTGAAAAGGGACAAATATTTTTCCTTTGTTTTTTGAAGCATGCCAGCACATCAGTCTAAATGCCGATTTACATATATAGAAAAGGTTTATTTATATAGTGAAAAGGAAAATAAGTACTTTTGGTGTCCTGGATTATATACTTGGACTGTAAGCATTTTCTACAAAGCAGAGATATTGTAAAAAGGAACAAACAATCAAAAAAATTCCCAAAATAATTTTTAAAGCCACCAAAAACCAGAGAGGATAAATGAGTGTTTATTTGTAAAATATGTTCTCAAACTGTACAAGTTTCTTAGCTTTTGGATGCAGAAAACAGTAAAAGAAACAGTGAATAAGGTTTTTGATAGGACAGCTTCTGTATCTCAACATTTTTTTGTTTTTTACTTATTTTTTTATTAGTACGATGTGATATTTAACCTTAAAAGACAGATCTTGTGGACCTAGATCTTAATCTGACCTGAGTCCAAAGGAAACATAAGGTATGATAGAATGCTGGTCTTCAGGGAAGAGACTTGTACTCTAATGTGGTTCCAGCCAGGAGCCAAGGATATGCAATAGCAGAAAACAAATGCTTAAGGAAGACTAACAATATTGACAAAAATCTACCTACTGGTGATTTTTCGATACCTGTCTGCAGAGTAAGGTCTGATTTTGATTTCTATTTGTAAATCAGCATGACTTCACATTCTGAGATCACGTAAATCAGGAATAACCTCATCAGTCAAACCTTCTAGATCAAACCTTCTAGTTCTAGACCTTTCTAGATCTTATTTGCACGCATGCAGTATGCAGCATAACTGATAATTATGTTGGAGATTATTCTCAGAAAACCAAAACAAACAATCAAAATTAAAATACCACAGCCTCAACTAAAATACATAGGCTTTTGACAAGATTGTGGATGGAATAATAGAAAGAATGAGAGGAAAGGAAGAATTTAGTGAGGGAGAGATGTAAGAGAGGCTATAACTTCCTGAGAGTGTACTGAGCTTGGCAAATCTTCCAGGAGGCCAGCAGACAAAGGGCATGGGAGATGGAAGATAGCACTGGAATGATCTGGAGGGTTAGAACAACACGAGATACTAGGCTTGCATGTAAACATTAGAAAGAAGGCAGTTTTCTCATAGGAAGAAATTAGTGCATGGATTTAATTACAGTTCAGGAAGGCACTGATAGTTTTAGTTGTGTTAGATAGAAAAATTGGTGGAAGAGGTGGCTGATTTGTAGGATAGATGTTACTTCTTCCCATGCCAAAAATTAATTCTATTAAGTTCAGACCTATCTCGAATACAGAAACTTTATTTTCTTTTCCTTGTCTCCAACTGAGGCCAAGCTGGAGCCTGTTTTTTAACAGGAGTTACTATTAAACTCTTAAATCTAGACTGATTGTGTTTGTTTTCTCTGTCATTCCTATCATACTTATTTACCACATCAACAGGCAAGCTGCTTTCAACTCTGATTCTTGTAACAACACTCCCTCCTGATTTAAGCATTTTCCAACCTAATTTTTACTGTACACATTCTTTTTGCTCATTTCCAGTATGTTGTCTCTGTAGATTTTCTTGTAATTCTCCAACCTTTTAGTAACAGGATTTGTTGTCTTATGATGAATGTCTTGTGATTCAAATCTTCTGTACTGGATTTTTTAAAGAGTGGTAGCCTTGTATCAGTCTACTAAGCAGAACTCTGTTAGATACCTGAAAATATGTTGTGGCAAAAGCAGACAAGGGCAAGTGCAGTGCTGGATGTCTTTTTGGACAGAGATACTCAAGCATCTCTCACTATGGGGAGATCTCAGACTTGCATCTCAGGGAGCTGGAACTCAGATCATGAGCTGCATGCAGTTCTTACTTGTCTAATAAAGTACATTCCTGCTCAATTCAAAGTCAAAAATGCAGACTGCACAACAATTGTGCCTTTATCTAACCTCTTATAAATGTCCAACACAGCAAGCCATCTTACACTCATTGTGTGGCAGTAATGTATTGTCTTCTTCATAGTTGCAGACTCAGCCTATCTGTCTAAGCTTCAGCCACTCTCTGTCATTCTAGCCAACTCTCTTTTAGAGGAAGGCATGTGAAAAACTAGCAGCCATGGTGGGCCTTATTTCAGTCTGGTCACTCTTGTTGGGAATTATGTAATTGCCTAAACATAAGGCCTGGATTGGAAATCTAGCTAGACCAACCAGCAGCCTTCTGGCAGGTTTTGTACTGAGCTGCTTTGCTTTTCATTTGGGAACATTGCTTATGTGGATGGTTTAGGATATAGCAGCTGAAGAATTAAGAGACTTAATCCCTTTGAATCATTGGTTACTTTTGGACAAACCAATTCAGTGGTTTTAAAACTGGATCTGACTTTTAGCTTCTTTCAGGCCATGAGATTCAAGCCCTTTTCCAGCTCTGTTAGGTCCAAATAATGTTTCTTGAGATGCTCATAAATCTTACTCAAATAATTTCTACAGCCTTGTTTCTGCTTTCCTCTCTCCATCCTGTCCCATGGATGCAATGTATTTTGTCAAATCTCTGTCAAACCTTTCAGTCTGTGCTCCTTAGTCATTGTTACCTACTGTTTTCCCTCTTGCTTTCACACACCTGGTCATTTTCTCACCAAAATCAAGGCACTTCGCTATAAATTAAAGAGCCACAGGACATTGTGTTCCCGTAAGTAGGTCAGTGCTTCAAGGGCCAGTCATAGAATGATCTCTGAAGTTCATATAGTTCACACCCCTACTCAAACCAGTAGAGTCCTTTCACCAGCTGGGATTAATCCTGCAGATCAGTCTGTGCCTGTGTCTGTGCCTGACAGGTACCAGGTTGCCCACCTACAAGCCACTAAATTTACCATTTATCTTCAACAAGTTCAGGTTGCTAAGACTAAAACCTTACAGTACTAGGTTCTATTTGACTTAGTAGCATTATTATACCAAATTGGGCTGATTGTTATCAATCCTACTCATCCTTAAAAATCACCTTGGAAAAATTGTTACCCTTAACAGGATCTGTTAGCTTAGTAGAATTTTTTATGTTCCTGTTATGTCTCATAACATTATGTTTTCTGCTCTTTCTATTCTGCAAGGAACCTCAAAAAACTAATTGTTTTACACGAAAAAATATGCATTTAAAAATAGCTATTGCTTCATTATTGCTGCAAATTATGTTTTCATACCAGAATTTGCAGTCCACAAAACAGTAAAGTGCGCGCTTGGGGAGAGTCTTGGGTCAACCATTAGAATGTTATTTTTTCATTAAATAGCTCTTCTCAAAAGTTTAAAAACCTGTGAGTCTTTGGTTTTAAACAATCTACTGGAAGAAATGCAGCCAACATATCATCTAGTTATGTATATATTAGCACCAGCTGCCTTTGTAATTTGAACTGCCTGGATTAATCAAGCAGCTACCTGATTAAAAATTGGACTACAAATGAGCGAGTAAATACTTAGCTGTTTTGAACAAGTCAGAGTTTGGAGGGTTTGTGTCAGCACTCTTGCTGGTTTTTTGGCAGCTATATTAACGAGCAGCTTTTCTTTCGTTGTTCAAATAAAAGCAAAACAGCCTTTGAATTTTGTACTCAGAAATTCCACTCATCTGCCTAATGTTCTTTTTTTAATTAGAAGGATACACATATGACTTAATTAATCAAGCCTGTCTTAGGGAATTATGCATTTATTAATGGTTTCTGCACTCAAACACATTATTAAGGGATTTGTGCTAAGTACCTGACATAAAACAGCCTAATTTTGCTTGCTTTGCCTAATGTATTGAGAAACGGCTTGTTGATCAGATTTCAAAACATTAATGCTAAGAACTAATGTCCTATTTAGAATGTTTAAAAATGCAGCAATTTGGCAACTGAGTACTCTACTGGGCAGTATTTAAAATGAAGTCAGTGCCAGGCAAGAAATGAAAAGGATGGAACTTTTTTGGCCATAGTGATGATGGAAGAAATTAAAATAAGAAAGACTGCTTTCCTCTGGGCTTTTTTTTTCCTTTTTTTTTTTTTAATAGAAATTAAATGAAATAAACATACACTTTTATCTATTTATTAAGAAATGGAATCTGTGATTTGGTTTTTTGCATGCACCTTTGAGATTAAGAAGCATTTCTTCAGTCCTGCTTCATGATATTCCACATTACTTGGATTATGAGAACACTTCTCCTGTAAGTGCTTAACTTCAATAATATTTGTGTGTCTCACCTTGTGTAGGGACTGACTATCCTCATTTTTGTGTATATGTACTGTTGCAGTGCTTTTTCTACAGAGAAATAACAGATGCTTGTCTTTAACAAAAGTTCTGCCACTTTGAAACCATTAAGATTTGTTAACGATGGTGATGCAGATGAATACACACTTCCACACTAACCTACAAGAAGGTAAACAGAAACCTTTTCAGAAAGATAAAGTACTTGTGCTGATGTGGTTAGAAATAAGATTTCACTGTATAAGGGAAATTTCAGGAATTACATTCTGTCTCTCAGCAAGTGGAGCCGGCTTCTATGCATTTGGGTCTGGGTCTGAGTATATTAATTTATTTGGGGCACTGTATTTTACCCCCTTTGATGTCCTGCCTGACACAAAGACTCTGTGTTATCTCATTTTGATTCTGCTGATCTAGGACAACCGGATTTGCTTAAACTGATCCTTCCCCCACCTGCAGTTTTCCAGACACTGCAAGCTGCAGTTCACCTGCCTGGGGGAATGTGAAAGATCCCAAGAGAAAGAACAATCATTACACTACATAGCCCTAAGGAACTATACAGAAACTCCCACTTTCGAAAGCATTAGTTTTCTCACTGTTTTCAAATATTTTTAAGTCCTATTTATTTAAGAGTTGGGATTCTTTCCCATCGCTCCCTTCTCTGCTTCCCCTCTTTGGTCTCTTATATTGGAACAACAATTCTTTACTCTGTCTAAAATAATTGGAGAGTGCCCTTCATTGTAACTTTAGGCCTGTTTGGTTCTTTTGGGTGATTTGTTATTGAAAAGTTCACCTGGAACTCCCAGGCAGTGACTGCTAACGTTTGTCCACTGGTATTTTGGGTGAATAGAAGCTAATCCTGACTCAATCTTCTTTGTTAGTTCAGTTAAGTCTACAGGAATGAGGCACAAAGAGTTTGAAAGGAGTTTAAGTCCCACATGTGTACTTTAGGTCTCATAAAGTGTGCATGGACAGTTTCTCCAAATTTAAATGAAAGCTTGAAAAAGACATAGTTAATTTTGAAGAAACAGAAAAGTGCCTTTGTGGTGTAGGGAAAGGAGAACAGGAAAGGGAAAGGAAGAGAAAATTGAATTATTTTCTAAAGGTTAAACCAGGCATTTTGAATTAATGTTGAAGTCTCATTTCCTCCTCTCTGATGGTTTGCCTGTCACTGAAGGGGATTAAAGCTATATGGGATCTGAATTCATGTAAATGTTAATGCGTTGACCTTATCCTGCTTACTTCATTCTTCTGCTTCCCATGGTAGTAAGACTAACTCTCACAGACTAGCTCTTTCAAATGGATTCCTCTTCTATGTTATCCAGGTTCTTCAAAGAAAAAATTAAAATGAACCATATAAGCAAGTGGCAAGGTGTCGAGTTGATTGATCAGCTGCTCTTGATTTATTTCCCATCTTTGAAAATGCTGTTTATTTGTCATTATTTTTTTTTCTTGCTTTTAACTACTAGGCTATAACTATTTCATTTTCCTTCTAAAATTAGTGAAATTTTTTATACCAAGTCAGTGAGGAACTTGTTACAGAATTTCATTGAGAGCCTCATTCTCAAGGCATGCTAATCTAGAACCAAGTTCTGCTTTGACAGTTTTCTTGTCAAAGGAATGCAGTTTTCTCACAATACTGGTATGATGCATCTGTAATTTGCATTCTGAGCAATGATTTGCAGTGACTTTAACAGTAAAGGTATAGAAATGTTGGACTTCACTTTTTATGTTACTCAAAAATGACAGTTTTAATCTGGAGGCAATTTCAAGAGCTGACTGTCAGAGGCTGCAAAATGTTTCACATACAGTAGATGTGTAGTTTAAACTTTTATAGCTGCAAAAAATATGTTAGGATTAAATAAAATATGGGAATGTAATTCCTTAGTTTCAAATTATTTTTAAGACATCTGCTTAGAAGACTAGCAAAATTATGAGCTATGATACACAGTTGTTTTTTATAAATAATGGGTTTTTTTTTTGTTATGAAAACACGTTATACTACTAGAATAGTTCATCCAATATACTTCTAGACTATAATTTTAGTCACAACAAACAAGATATATTAGCATGTTGACTGGACATTAAATGTCTAATTAAAATGAAAGTGACACATAAGAGACTCAGGAATTTCTGGAAGCAGGTGTAGGGGAAGGGAATTGCCATCAGTGGAAGAACTGACAGAAGACAAATATTGACAAAATTATCAAAATTAATGACTTTTTAAGGTAATCACAGATTGGAGTTGTTTAGTTCGGAGAAGAAAAACAGTATTTAACAGCCCAGTCAAAAGAGGTATATGGTAAAGGTGAGAAAATGATAGAGAAATAGTGCTTAATGTAATAGGCAGGAAAAAGTTGATTTGTTGTTTTGGAAGCAAATGATCTGTAAATTGCAAGGAAATTATTATAGTTCTGGTCTCAAATGTGTTTTCAGTAGGTTTACAATGTAAGCCTACTGCTATTTGTTCTTAACCTAGATAAACTTAAAGCTGTGACTTATATCCTCCAAATCTTGACACTTACTGTTATTTGTTCTTTCATTCCTTATAAGTTGCTGGTTGTCCTTGCAGAAATCATTCATTGACTAGCTATTTCCAGATTGTTCTGTCTGTAATGACAAGCTGATATATTCTTTGCAGCTCAACAAAGCCAGACACCTCCTCAGGGTGTACCATAGCTGTTTCTCAGTCTGTGCTCCTGTTTTGTTTTGTTGTTCCTCCCCCATCCCCCCACATGGGGTTTGGTAATGTGTGTGCTAGGTACTTGCATTGCATCTTGGCATTCTTCCTGGGACCTCTCTGCCTTAGGTACTAGAAAGTGCTCACAAGTCCTGCATGCAGTCTAAATACAACTTAGATTTCAACAACAGTTTCTGCTACTTTACTTTTAGGTGTTTTAGGTAACATTGTTCTGCATGCAAGATTTTGCCAGGTAGCAGCAAATGGGTCTGTGTACTGTGTGGTAGCTCAGAGGCCTCACTCTTGTTACAGGACAGCTGAGTCTTTAGACTGTTCATGTTAAATAGCCAGCTGTGTTTCATCAAATGTTTTCACTCCAAACACTGTATTTGGATATGCCTTTAGAGTAGCTGGGTTTGCCCATATTAGAAGCACACGAATTAGAGCACTCCATTACTGTACTGCTGTGAGTTTTGTTTTCTTTCTGCTAAATCCTCCCATATCTATATGCTCACAATATGCTGTAAGACATGGTGCATGCTCCTAAATAGCCTTGTGCACCATCTCTTGTCTGAAATGGAAACTTCAGCAGGGCATTTGTCCCACCAGAAGCATTAATGTCTGACGCAACTTTTAACCCAGGGTGTCTCATTTTTCCCCAAGAAAAGACCACATTTGTGTGGTGTGTTCTGGGCCTCCCTAGCTCTGGTCACAGAGAGCCTCCAGACACAATCTTGCAGCACTTATTGCAGTTTTCTAAGTGGGAGAGCAAAACTAGGAAAGTGTTTAATATTTTAACTATTTCACTAGTGGCTGCAGCCTCTGAAGACAGCTTTCTTTCTTTCTCTTGCTTCCTTCTTCAGAATAGCCGTGTCCTGCACTGAAGCCAATGTCTGGCTCTTGCTTCCCACTTCCAGCTGTTCCTGCAGCCATCCAAACTCATCTCAGTAATAAAGTCTGGACATCTGTGGCAGCAGTTGGGAGCAAGGAATGAAAGCCAGGGTTTTGAGGCCTGCCAGCTCTCTGTCTAGTGGTCTGAAGCCTTGCTGTGCAGTACTCTCCTAGGCTCAGATGGCGGCTGCCTCTGGCTTCACAGTCCTCCTCGGGCCAGCACTGGTCCTGGCTTGCTCAGCGCTTCTGTGGTGGGGAGCACAGCCTGCTCCCACACTCACAGTCAGGGGGTTTGCCACTCTTGGAATGAAGAGACTGTGATTTCATCAGTGCGTGATTCTGTTTGGCCTTGGGAAAAAGTACTTCCACTGCTGGATGCAAAAGTACAAACAGAAGGGTAAATAAGACACATGGCTCTCTAGATGTGCTGGCAGTTTCACAGGGCTGGGTGAGGACAGAGCCTGCAGGGCAGGAACCCACCCAGACCCACAGCTAACCACCCTTCCACTCAGGAGACATGGGGTAATAAACACTGCTTCCTTTTCGTGAAGGTGCAGGCTGGTTATGGCGTGTGAAATTTGTGCATGCTGAATTTGCTTTATGAGCAGAGGTTCAAGCACTGCTGCTCTTTCCCAGAGTCCAGCTGCTGAATGAACTGTCGAACCACCCGCTTCAGGTCTTTCATTAGTATACCTACAGGCACATCTTTCACCAAATATAAATTGGCCAATTTAAGAAAAAAAGAAACTAGGTGGTGTATTTTTATTTTTTTCTTTTTTCTAGGCACCAATTAGTTTTTTTGCATGTGTATGTGCAAATACCATCATGCTAATGGCTACCATTGGGAAACACTCCTTCCTTTTCCTGGAAAGGGCCTGCTTGACCCAAGTGGAAATAAAAGAGTTTCAGAAATTGTTGTGGCTGTTAATCCATATACTCGCTTTTCTCTGCCTTCATCAGCAAGGAAGACTGTGAAATATTTTATAGGCTTCTACAAATCTTGAACATTTCAAAGCACTTGGACACAAGTGTTTGCTATTGATATCCCATACAGTTTACCTGTATTAAGTGGACTAGGGAAGTACCTTTTTTGTTAAAAGAGCTTTAAAACAGTGTTATCATTTTAGTAGGTAATGCTAATAGCCTTGGTTTGCCCATATAGAGAGGTTAGACAAAGGAAAACCTTGAGATAAGTCAGTTTCTGAGGTATGAAAGGTGGATGCTCTGTCTCTGTACTTTTAGATGAGGTTCCTTTGCAGTGAAAGGGTATCAGACTTGCATAGGTGCATATTACTGAATTGCTAATCAGACCTGAATTATGAAAATGTCACTGAACTCATAAAATCAGCTAGTTTTGAAGCCCTGGATTATTATGGACTTTTCTCCCAGTGGCTTCTATTTGGTGACCTGTGACTTACATTACTTTTTCTGCTTCCTTTCCAGTGAAACTTTTAAATGGAAGAATAGTAAAAAACTTTGTAGAAGGTAGTGCTTTCTTAGTGCACAAGTGTCATTTCTCATATTGAGAAAATGGATACTCTGACTGCAGGTGTTTGTGGAAGTAAAAAAGTGGTAAAGACATCCAACTGAAAAATAAATGTGACTGAATTGACTGGTTCTTCATTCCAAAGTTGATAGTTGCAAAAAACACCGAATGATATTCAGTGGAGACTGTAGCACAGATGCTGTTAATTGTTATGAAAAAACTAAATTGTTTACCTTTTGTATAAAAGAAAAAAAATCTGTTTTGTTTTAAATGCACTTATATTAGGTTCAGATTTCACAGCATGGCGTTACATTAAATCAGCTTTCATCTGAGAGGGCAAAGTTCAAAGCTTTTCAGTGGTATTTTTAATGACTTTTAGCTAGTGTTGGAAAAGTTTTGCTTGGGAATCCATTAGGAATCTTAGAGCAGCTGCTAAGGATATTTTGTCCCCTTGCATACTAAAATGGTCTTTAAGTGAAATGTGTGATTAAATTTATATGTCCTCTCATGCCCTTCACAGGGAAAAACACCAACTTAGTGCACACACACGCATGTTCTTCTGGAAACCTTTTGCAAATGCTAATTTGGCTCTACACTGTAATGAAACAAAGTCATTTTATACCTTACTTGTTGCTGCTGTTGTTGTTGAAAGACACATTTGGTTAAATTGCCAGGACTTGAGGGGGAAAAAACAGCTGCTTTTCTGTGCACTGTGAAATTTCTCTCTTAACTTCCTGATATACTTGGCAAGGCTTTTAAATCAATGTTTAAATAGGAAAACATCCTGATCAGCTGAAAAACCTTGTGTTTCTGAAAGACATTTATAAAATAACTCCTGACTATTTCACAAATAACTGCATACTGCATTTGCTGGAAATGTGTACCATATGTTTCCTTGGGGATTAAGCTTTTAGCTCTAGATACTGGAAAGCAAATAGAATTGCTTTGAATAAAAGAAAAGGCACAGAGAAACAGAGAACCTGCATACCACAACAACTTTCACAAAAAGCATGTTGTCTGGAAATACAGATTTTTTTTTACATGGTGAGCATGGGACAAGGAATGGGAATCACTGCGGGATGACAGTGGTAGGCTAGGATTCAGCTTGCAACAAATTCTGGGGATCTAAATTGCTCCATTCTGAAGATGCTTTCCAACAACACACCTGCCAAGAAAATTTTCCTTTTACAGGCAAATCAATTGGCAAGAACAGGTTAATTTTCTACTCAGGTTAGAGGCCAGGCAAACTCCCTGACTTGAGAAGCATGCCATAGCTGCAGACGCAAGCTTCAGGCCCCTTCATTCCAAGTCTTCTTCCATCACCCACTGATGCATCAGACTGGGACTTTCTTGCCCATCCCTCCCAATGGTAAACCTCTTCTATGTCTCCTCTCTGCTTACCTTTTGCTCTGTCCTTATTAGCTTGCAGGAATAACAGAAGAAGTGGAAGTAAGTGATGATTTCAAACTTGGCTGTTAAGCTGAGGCAAAGTTGTCAGGCTGATGCTCTAAGACTCAGAATTTCTCCCATGCTGTTGCACACTCTGTGTGCGCTTGCAAAAGGGATGATGAAAGGCTGTGAACAACCCTGGGATGGTATTTAGGCCTTCACCATTTCAGGTGTTCATTGACCTGATCTTCCAGCCTTTCTGCCAATTTAAAATTTGAAATGAAAATCTAAATTGCCTAATTGAGAGAATTAGAGTAGCAGTCAACTGGTTCCTAATTAGTTTCTCTTAGAGGTAAATGGTGACATGGTGGGACATGTGGTATACAGACTTGAATGACTGGGTAGCAGAAAGATGTAGTTTGAAATAATAAAAGCTAGTATTTATTTTCTTTCTTTTTTGATGCAATGTAATTATTATGCAAAATGTAGTTATTTCATATATGTATTCTTCAATGGAGTTATTTTTACAATGAAATTAACTGTGCCTCCACTGCTAAAGTGTCACAAAATTAGGACATTTTGGCAGCTATCTCTTGGGCAGTGGCACTATATTCATGAGTTGTAGAGATAAGGCACAAACCAGTGACTGGAAGTCAAAGTTAATTTAGGTATCCTGCGTCTCTCTATATTTATTTTATTTTTGTGATATTCATGTGCGTAAGGAGAGAGGAAGGGAGAGGCAATCTCTCTTGAGGAGATGTTCTTGCTGCCATTGGTTTTGATGTGGTCTTTGCAAAGAAACAAACCCTTCAGGTAAGTGGCAGCACTGATAGTATTATGCATCAGTACACTCTTGAAAACTGAATGTCTGGTGACATTACTGTGGATATTACACTTTTAATAGAGAAAAGTATGAAATTCGGCATACAGTTATCATGATACATGCCTTCAGATAGACAAAATCTGTTGATGTGTAGGATGCATTTTTAAGAAGTGCATAGGCATCTGTTTATCTGGAAATTTTCTTTAAGACCTTAGAATAACTGAATTTTTTCCATCTTAAAGTTTGATGTGAAAATGAATAATTTTTCTGCCAATAAAATCTTTACGGGATTGAAAAAAAAAAAAAAGACATTGCTGCTTTCTCTGCTGGACTATAGTTGTCTCAAGCATCGAGTGTTTCATTACCTCAACCTGACATTTGAGCACTTCAAGAAGAGAAATATTCTGGCAGAGTCACAAGCACAGTTGGTTCTCAGTAACATGTTGTATTTGTGATAAGTGATTCTCAAGTATGCCAGTGTACAATCTCAATCACTGTATAAGTGAGTAAAGAGGACGAAAGGAAGTTCATAGCAATAGTTTGACAGCACAATTTTTGTGAAGTCAAAAGACGGGTACATCCTCCAATCACCAGCAAAAAATCTAATTAATTTATTCTTTGTTCTGTTCACGGTACAGGTCTTCCAGAGGTAATGGAAGAGGATGTGATATTTGTGTTTCTTGTTGCTCAATTACAGCCACACTATTTCTTTGAAAGCTGTCTTAGAAAAAAATAACTTTTCACATGTGCTACATTGACCCTTGACTGCTCAAGGGCTAAATACTATTATCTTAGATAGAGAGTAAAATTCCCATGGGATATTTTCTGGCATATATCTGTGGAAATTATTGAATAGCTAGTGAAGTATGCTAATAAACATGTAATATTACTGTTCAAAAAGTAAATTATATATTCATAAGGAGTTTATGCTTTTTATGCTGAAACTACTACAAAACTTAATACAGCCATTTCCATTTTCAAAAAATACTTTAAAAAATCCCCAAAAATACCTTTAATGATTCCTTTGACCTTCAACTATTTTAAAAATAATGGTAATTCTTAGGATTCTTAAAGAGATTTCTAACTTCCTTCTGAAGTTGGGGAAACTACGGTTGAAGCATTTCATGTTCTTCCAAAAAGAAAAATAGTGGAAAAAAAATGGAATTTGAATCTGAGCTTTTGATATCTGAATAATCTTCTTTCTTAAATGTGAGCATTAAGTTCAGCATTCCAGAAAGTGTCCCCCATTTCTGTGCTACTACTTAATCTACGACTAAAATAGGGTTATGATCTTTGGCCTTCCTAAGATCAGGAAATTGGAGCCAGTGGTTGACATTTGTTTGGCTCACCTGGATTTGAGTCCTCTGTTGGAGGGCTTCCTCAGAAAGATCTTTGGTACTTGTGAAGGGATGTAAGCAGGACTAGGCATGAAAATCAAAAGTGCGATTGACAATTCCATGCATAAATGTTTAGTCACCTTTTATTTTTAGCAGTGAAGTTTTTAGTCCTGAGAGATCTGCCAAGAAGGTTTTGTCTTGTCAGTGCGGGGGGTGATCAGTGCCTGAGTTTTGCCTAGTTTTCAAAGTAAAACTCCTCCAGTTTCCACCACTTTTCTCCTTAGGCACCATCTCCTGTAGCATCTGGTCAAGTATGCATGTTTTTCACCATCTGAAGCAGACCTATGCAATGGAACTTCACACACAGTACATTAATGACTATCTCTCCCTCTCCCTCTTTCCCCGCTCTTCACCTTTCTGCATTGGACCAAGTATAGTGTATAGCATCTGGAGTGAAAGACTTGAGCTTTGGTTTCTGCTCTCACAGACAGAGCCATTTGCATATTTTAATTAGAATTATTATAGAAATATTAATATTTATAGCATGACTATGACATATAGAACTGATTTTTCATATTTCATTAGTTCGTGCTGTTTCAGGAAACATAATTGCATGGGACTGTTTAAAAAATTGTGACATTTACTGTTAAAATCAAAATAATGCTGAATGCCTCACTGCTTTCTAGTCATTCACATTTCTCTATGATAACTCTTCTTGGAGGGGATTTATTCATTAAGCTGGGCTGCTTACTGATTTTAAACTGTTTTTTTTGTTTTGTGTTCTGGACATTAATTGCTGGTGGCCTCACTTCAGTGAACTCTCATCTGTATTTTAGTTTTGGTGCCTGCTTTGTGTGGGATTGCTCTTATTGTGAGCACAAATTTACTTTCAAACAATTCTTTTTGTTGGCAGTTATCTACAAATAACACAGAAACCATGTCAAACTCATTTCACTGAATGAAGAAAAAGAAATTGTAGTTTTTTCTTTCTTTTTTGTTAGTTAATTCACAGAGTGTTTAAAGAAAAACTACTTTGGGCTTGGTTTGGGGTATTTTTTTAAAATAAAAAATAAATAACACCAAACATCTTTTAAATGGAACATTTTCCTAGCATCAAGGAAATTTCTTCTCTTCACTATCAT
>JAHLSL010013749.1:3316504-3350366 GCA_025920805.1 Petroica traversi
TACAAGACACCCATGACATTAAAATAAATACAACCCGGGACTGCATTTTTCCAGTCACTACAGTTAAGAACTTCATAAATTACAAACTAAGAGAAAAACAGTGTGATGTAAAAATTATCTGGCTTGCTGAATAAGTTTTCTTAATGTAAAAGCAAATACATTAACGATGTCCTCCACATGGTTTGGAAAACTTTTACGATATGTGTATAAAATGCTAAATAGCAGTGGAAAATGACTCTACTAAAATTAGTCAGTGAGAAAGGTAAAATAGTTGATAGATAAGAACTCAAACTAAGTTCTTTGTCCCCTGAACTTGCTGTTGCTACTTCCTCCTTGCATTGCATTTCCATACTAATATGCCAAATGCTTAATTACTTATGTCAAAAGCCAAAATTCTAGTTTTTATTTTTTCTCTGCTATCAATGAAGTGTAGTATTAATAATCAATTTCTCTTTTCCTTTCAATACCTATTCTGTATAATATGTATCTGTTCTATACAGTAACATGAATGTACATAGTGCTGCAAAGATTGAACATTTTCCTTTGAAATCTACAGAAGTTTTAGCTCCTTCAGAGATGGATTCAGGTAACTTTTTTGAGGTTGGGCTTGAATGTCATAGACCCAGCTGCACTAAATAAGCTCCTACAACTTTGAAAATTGTATTTGAAAGATAGATTACTGTATTAAGATTTTCCTTTTAAGCACATTCCCAACTAAACACAGAGGTAAGAATGTAAAGTGATCTGGCAAATTTAAAGAAGCATATATAAAAATCAAATTTAAAAACTGACATATAACTATTTACATGTTTATTGTACAATATGTGAAAAAAAGAGTTAATGTTTCTTTTTACTGTATCAGATGAGATCAAAGAGACTTTGTGCATGGAGATTTTCATGGTGGATTTTGTTCAATCTACTTGATGATAACAAAAATTACTCTGAAACTAGCTCATCCAAAGATTTCAATTTCAAACTGAGGGGCATAGTCTAAAAGGTGACGTAGGACATGATACAATCAGCAGTCCCAAGTACTTTGGAAACACACAGTTTTCAGGGAATAAAAAATCAAGATAAAGTTGTTCAAAACATAATCCTTATGCTGGCTGTGTTAGACTGAGAAACTTCTTGGATTATGTCAGAGGAAATATTATGTAAGACGAGCAAAGCTTTTCATTTAGATGAATGTTTAGTAACTGCATTGCCTATCAGGTGTCACCTAGCTAATACTATTCTGAACTTACTGGTATCGCTGAGGGTTTTTAATAGTAGGTAGCTTTCCATTTCTGCCTGCTCTGGAAGAAGGAGGTCCCAGTTGGCCTAAAAAACAATTACAGGTGCAATAACTTGCTGTCCACACATTCCAATCCACAAGCTGTAGCAACTTGTTAGAGATTCTTTGAGCCGAGCAGAGTTTGAGCCAGTGAACTAAAAAGCAAAAGAAGGCATTTTTGCTATCTG
This sequence comes from Petroica traversi, assembly GCA_025920805.1. Classification (NCBI taxonomy): domain Eukaryota; kingdom Metazoa; phylum Chordata; class Aves; order Passeriformes; family Petroicidae; genus Petroica; species Petroica traversi. The sequence goes on from JAHLSL010013749.1 coordinate 3,317,966, forward strand.
GTTTTGTTTAGATGAGGCAGATGGTGCACGCTGGCAGCATGAAATGTCTATGTGTGTGACAGCGCTGGAGCTTTGTGCTGTGTAGCATTCACTGTGCTTGTGGCTGTCCCCAAGGTGTGAAAACTCCAGCTGACTTACTGGAGTATGTACTTGAGTTTGGAGAGCAGCACTTGGTCCTGCACCTGTGGATGTCAATGTTTTTATTAACTTCCCTGAGACTGATGACTGACCCTGTTGCTAAAAAGTCCTCTTTAATTGCTTCTTTGCAAATTTGAGGCATTTAGAAATGCAGAGCCAATGCTTTTTCTCTCTTGTAGCCAACTCAGTTGTTTAATTGAGCTCAAATCTTTGGCCATTAGCAGACATGAATGCAGATCTTAAATTTTTCTTTTGGCATTGTAAATAGATTCTATGCTTTGGCACTCTTCTGCAAAAAGCATCCAACAATGTGACCTGAGCACACAGCTGAGAGTCCTCTTCATAATGAATCAGCCTTGATTTCAGTAGCTGTATTTTATATATTATGATATCCTGCTGAGTTCGTTGGTTGCGGAAATATGGAGTGCAGCTGTTCAAGAATCATTACAAGGCAAATAATTTTTCCCGTCTACACTGTGGGATAGAAATCCTTTCACTCAACTCTAGACATCATATTTGTAATTTCTTATGCCATTCCTGCTTCTGTCAGAAACTACTGACTAAAATCAACAATCCTACTGATGCAGACCGTCATTTAACAAACTTCTGATTTTTTTTTAATGGGTTTTTTATTCAGACATCCAACATAAACAGTTAGATGGTGCCATGCACTATAGTTTTCTTCAATTAAAAAATCACTACAAAGTTATGTGGTAGTGGTTCCTTTCCTCTTTCCTTTCTGTGGCTTTGAATACAGCTACAGAACTTGCAATCTTGAATTACCTCCAGGGTCAAATGCATAATGTAACAATTTACCTCCTGTTTGATTTCCAAACCCTGGCACTCTGGGGATATATCTTTATTGTTGCGGTGTTGACTTGTAGCACTACAGGCTAACAAATCAATTCCTACTTCAAACCATCCTATCACCTGTCAATATGAAATTCTAGCAATTACTAAAGTGGGATGGCTGCAAATCATCTGAAAAACATTCCCTATTGATTAGTTCATTGCTCCAGAGTATGATGAACTTGTTTAAGAAAAATTGATCTGGCAAATTGATTTTTTTTTATCAAGGAATCATATGAATGTAATTTAAGTAACAATATTCTTGCCCTGGAGAATATGTGATATATATTTGGTGTACGTACATATAAATCACCCAAAAAACAAAAAAATCTTGGGGTGGTTTTATGATGATACTTCATTTGCTAATGGTCTGCTTTATGCCCAGAAATGGCTGCTGTACTTTAAGATGGACCTCGGGGAGAGATGGGGAGCCTCGGGCTCCTGCACGTGTTTTATTCAAAGTCTCTCTCCCTGGCATGCTTTCGGCTGTGGCGCAGATTGTTACATATTACATCATAGTTTTGGTTTTTTTTTTGCTAGCTTAAGCAACAACTTTCTTTTTTTTTATTCCTTTCCCCACTTTTTCCCTGGACTCCAGCAGTGATCCTTCAGTTTTTTGGAGTTTTTTTCTGGGACTGTTTTCCGGTTTGGTTTTTTTTTGGTCGGTGATCCAGATCTCCAAGATGGTCTCTCAGGAGCCTGAAGGGGCTGCTCTGACTGGTCCAAGCTCTGGGAAAACCTGAGCCAGTAAAAGAAGGGACACCAAAACCCACCAGCTTCACCTGCTCTGAGGAGGAGAACATGACCATAAGTCCAACAGGTTCCCATCTGTTTTACCTGAGATGCTGCGTGAACTCCTTTTCTTTTCCCTTCCTGGAGACAAAGAGGCTAGCCACCATTTTTGTCCTCCCAGCCACACGGCCAGGTGGCAGGTGAGGGTAAGGTTTTGAAAGTTCAATTTTTTTTTCTTTGCCTCCGGGCACATCTTTTTTTTTCTTTTTTCTTTTTTTTTCTTTCTTAATAAACAGGTGGGGGTTCTTTTCACTTTTACCCACTGGTTTTCATTACTCTCACTGGCAAATGGGATTACTGAAGTCTTTCTCTTCAGAGAAAACACTCATTCCAGAGTATTTCTCTCCTAAAATTTGTCTACAAACCAAGATAAAAAGCAGGTTTTTATATGAAACAACTTCAAATTTGGAATTTTTTCTCTAAGGCTTATGGGTTGTTTTGCAAGCTCTTCCGAGCATCACTTTTTTTAATTGTCCAGTGCATTTTTTCCTTTTGAAATCAAAAGTATATTAAAAAGTGAAGTTCCAATATTTAATAATTAAATTAATTCCCTTGGGATGCCCAAGGTTTTTTGGGATATGTGCTCTCTTATGTCCAGGTCAAGATGCAATTTTTCACAACCAGTTCCTTATTATGCAGATGATGAAGGAAATAATTAATACTTGGAAAGTATAATTTCAGCTTTGCTACTACATCCATACACTTGTTCCTCTGTTTTCATTCTATAGGAGCTAAAAGAACCCAGCCCATATCAACCACAATCTTCTGCACGACAGTGCTTTGAAAGGTATTGCTCCCACTCAGGGCATGCAAATGATCAAAGATTTAATAGTATAGTTAGAAATAAATTTCTCCTCACTCTGCCTTTTCCTTCCCATACTGTTTCAGGCTTCAAAAGTGTATAAAGATGAATGTAGAACAAATGCAGAAATTCTGTTCCTCTTCAGAAAAAAATAGTAATAATTTGCCACAGGACTACTGTATTCTAAAAACTCCACATACAAATCTTGTTCCCAGGGTTACTTTGCCATAAGGTGTGGAACCCAGCCCTAGGCCAATGCAGCATAAAATCTGCTGTCTCTTCAGGACATGGTCACTTAGTAATTTTTCACTTTTGATGTCTATGTAGGTTCTTCTAAGACATGCTGAGAAATCACTGGGTGTTTTCTTGGGTCTTCAGTGTTACTGTGTAAATCTACATGCCAAGCATTAACATTTTTACTTCAAAAATGTTGCATTCAGTACACTGAATATCCATGAGTGTACCGAATTTCAATGACAAAGACAGCAGTAGCAGAACTCATGAAACACTTCAAGTTGTCAGATTTGTTGTTAAAACAAGGGCCTTGTTTTTTTGAATGTTTTCCGCATAGAATGTGACACAAGACTGTTTTCAGCAAAATTGTTCTTTATATTTCATTATAAGCTATGATGAGTGAAATACCCTCATAATTTGAAAGTGAAATAGCAATACATACTTAGCCTTACAGAATAATTTATGTTGGAAAAGATGTCTAAGTTCATCAAGTCTGGCAATTAACCCAACACTGCAAAGTCCTGCATTAAACCAAGTCACCAAGTGCCATATCCTCATGGCTTTTAAATACATCAAAGGATTTTGACTCAACCACCTCCCTGGACTTTTACAGTTAAGAGATTTTTCCTAATGACTATCCTAAAGCTCCCTTGGGGCAACATGATTCCATTTCCTCTCCTTCTGTCACTGGTTATCTGGGAGCAGAGACCAACGTCTACCTGGTTACGCACTCCTTTCGGGGAGTTGTCAAGAGCAATAAGGTCCCCCCCAAGCCTCCTTGTCTCCAGGCTAAACAACCCCATCTCCCTAAGCTGCTTCTCATAAGGCTTGTGCTCTAGACCTTTCACCAGCTCATTGCTCTTCTTTGAGGGCAATAAAGCAATGCTTCATTTGAGAGGTGACTAGCAGCAGCATAACGAGCAAACTGATACTTGAACCTGAAAACAAGTATGCCCACTGTTTGCTTATTTGTGTATGGCAACCTGATGCAAAGGAAAACATGTAATAATATGAGTTTTACCCATAATGGGCTCAGTAGTCCAGTGGATGACCATCATATTTGAACCACTTGTTCAAAGCCTGTCAAAAGGAGAAAAGACACAAGTGCCTCCATTGCACAGAGGAAAGCAACTGAGATATAAATTGTTCTATACCATGGTAGACAGTTAGCTTTTAAAGGCACAATAGTCAGAGAATGAACAAAACAGCTTGCCTTGGGAAATTATGCCTTCCAGTTTCTTTCACTTTAAAGTTTATTTCCTCAGAGGTTTCATGGCATGCTTGTTTGCCATGTCAGAGTGTTAATCACACTGCGAAACACTGTGATTTTCTGCAAGGATAAATGAGCCCAGAAATGTTCTGAGTTCAGATCAAGTTGAATGCCATGGTGGTGATCTAGTCTAATTTTATATTTAAATCAATGCTTAACTGAGTGTTTAAGCTGGCTCTCATGGGACAGCACTTTCATTTGAAATTCAAAACTTTGCTCGAACTGTATTAGTTATTCTATAAAGTCATAAGATTGGTAGATATTAAAAACATATTTATGAAGTCACAAATCAGAGCTATATGTATGGTTTGGTGAAGTGTAAAATGACCTACATTGCAGTACTTTGAGGTTTCTCCTCCTTATGAAAAGGCAAGCACACTCACTTTTAGAATTTTAGAATGCAGCGTGATTGTAAGAAGCTCTTGTGCTCAAATGTCTGTGAAGCTTTAAAATAGAAACATAGAGATGTAGCAGAAAATAACCTTTATGTGACCTTAGTTCTTCCCTAAAAGGTGGTTTACTTTTTGTGATGACAATGCATTACTTCCCTGCCTGTTTTTCAGCCTCTTTACAGATATGTATTTTCTGGGGACTTCTCTTCCCCCAAACCTTTGAAAATAAGTCAAAATACTACTTTTGCTTTTTTTTTCCCCCTTATTGATTGTATGGCATCAGTTTTGAAAGGAAGCTGCTGTTATTTAGTGACCATTCTATAAGCCTTCTACAAAATGTAAAAATGATAGTCACCTGAAAGTCTCAGAGAAAAAAACTACATTTTTGCTGTCTTAGAGAGGCCAGCTTTGTAAGCTTGTAATATCTTGTTATGTCTGCATCCATGATCCTGGGGTGTTAGTAGCTTGGCAACATTCCTCCTTATTTTGTAAGAACAGGGTGAGCTTAAGCTGTTCATAAATCCTTTCCGAGAAACACGTCTTCAGAGTTCACTTGGAAATGCTCCTGTGAGTTGTTTATCTGTCCCTAGTGCTGTTCTAAAAGGAAAAAAAAATGTAATGTATTCTGGTTAAATACAATAACCAGATGGAAAAACAAAGAAAGTTGGCATTAACTGATTAGTATAACTTGTATGGGAAATTTTTGATCAGTCTTGATCAGGATTAAATTTTTGACTGAGTAAAGACAGAACAGCTAAGAAGAAAAACCAAACAAATTGATACTAAAGGTATCATCAAAATGTGACAATGCAGTGTCCAAAATATTTTCCATTTAATGAATAATTAGGGCTCAATTGTAGAATGTTAATTGATAAAGATTATGCAGGAAGCTAATAAGTCACTAAGAAAGCTAAAACAGCATAAAATGGAAGCTAAAATATATGCTACAAGCATGAATGTGAATGTTCATTTTTACTTTTGAATTCACTCAATGTCATTCTATCACAGAACTGAATTTTTCCTTTACACAGAATTTTTGCAAATACAGAATTTTTGTAAAGTTAGTTACCTGACTCTAACTAAGAAAGACCTTGCTTTAGTATCTAATTCTGAAGGTTGTACTGGATGTTGTTATTTTTAAAAGTTTACAATATTGCAATTGAAAGTTAAGATGAGCAGATATATCTGTTGAAGACAAACCCCACTGACAAAGAAGACATTTAAAAGTTTGTCTCCACTGGAATCTTATGTCAATATTTGTCACATTTTAATGGTGTCTGGTGATTGAAGAGTGTAAACTAATATTACTGTAGGAATATAATGGTTATTCTCTAGTAAATGCACTTTTTGGCATTTTATATACTCATTTTAACAGTTTCTCAGGACATGAATACTTATTTCATTTTTTCTTTGCTGTAAAAATTCTGGAATTAGAGTGAGTGTTAAAATTGCTCGTATAACTAGGTTTTGTTTCAATTCTGAGACTTAATTTTGGGTCTAATTTGGCAAAATAGCAAAGCAAAACACCCTAGACAGTGAGAGATTCCATTCTTCGTGCATAGCATGTTTTATAAAAAGCTTGAGGTACCAACAGTCTAGTCTTCACCCTTGGAAAATTTCCAGCTGAATTTAGATAATTTAGAAAGATTTCAAAATTTTTAAAATTTGTACTTCTGGATGTTATGTTACTGCCCTATTCTTATTACAAACTATGGGAATGCTTTGCAGTAATTTTAAATGTGGTATGTGTTAGGAATTGCAAGCAAGCAACTGCAAGTATTTTATATACTTACTCAGTTTAATGTACTGTGATATTTTCTTTTTATCTGGTCTGTCTGCTTCACTTCCTTCCTAGCTCTTAAACCTGCTTCTCAATATTCAACCCTCAGAGACTTCAAAGATTCACCTGAGACGACAAAATCACTGTAAGAGACCCACCAAAATATCCTGTGATTTCTGATCCTATACCTTCTGACCCTGTATATCCAATGAACAAGTGCAGGGCTGTCCAAATTCCCTGTCTCTTTGGCTGTCTCTCTTTCCCAGTGCAGTTGTATTGAGTCATAACAACTAATCTTCATTAGAACTCTGATTCATAATGCAATTATTTGTGTCAGGAACTGAAACACAGTCCTTCAGCAGGCTTGCTTCTAAAACGTGCTCCAGCATGTGCTGAGCGCTGTAGTAAAATCTTTCACTGAAGAAGGCAGATACAGAGGGATATGTTGTTTAATACACTTGGTTTCCATTGTTGGTTTTTGGCACATTGGGATTTTGTTAGCAAATAAAGTATGGAAACTAAATAATAATATGTTGTTCTTGCTATCCCAATTAAATAATTAACTACAATAACATGATACTTTTGTTTTTTCCCTGGGATTATCCTCAGTCTTATACTTTTGGGGCACTCAGAACAGAAGAAATGCATTTTTAATTCCATGGTAAAATTATCTTTGTGACATTCATGACTGGATTTCTTGTTTCAAATATGAAAACACAAGCTGGAAGTACAACCCTCCCACATAATATAGTTTGGCATATTATATGTGTTTGTGGCTGAAATTAAATGCTCCAAGAATTTTTCTTAAATTGAACTACAGACCACTCTTGACCTGTTACACAGAGGTGATTTCTCCTATAAATTTGGAGATTTTGTGCAGAACACACAAATAATCACTCAAAAAAGCGATAACAGAGTTTCAAGAAACATTTCTCTAAGATGATGTTGAAATTATGTTCAATCCTAAAATAAATTAGTGGAATTAGAAGTGGTATTGTATTTTAAACAAACTGCATTGAATGGAATTTGTATTTTTTTACTCATTCTAGTTCTCTTGAATTGAATTTTTTATATCACTAATTTTCCTTCCTTTTTATTAATGTCAAATGCTTATTTCACAAATAAAAATTAATATTTGCTTCTATTCTAAATATAAAATTGTGTTGTGCTTGGGATAAATTTCCTCAAGTGATTTTCCTCCCTACTCTTACAGCTTTTATAATTATTTACTTTTTTGTCCTCATTTGAAAAAGTGAACTTAAATAGACATAACCAATATTTGATTAGCATATGGTTAACTGAAAGTGTGCTGCAAGTGGACAGATATGCTCTCCAAATAGATTATGGCAAGGATCTGCAGAGCAGAATATGGGAATAGAGACTCAAAATTGTATTGATATTCAACCAAAGTTGGATACTTAATTCCCATGGAAATCCCATCTAAGTGTAGTTCAATTTTATGTTGTAGATAGTGGGTGAAGAAATATAAAATGCCCTTAAAATATTGTCCATCCTGCTGTCCAGAACCCTGTCAATATTTTTGCCAGCTGTGTCCCCTTTTCTTTAATCTGTCTGGTTTGTTATTATATGTGGTTTGCTATTCACCACAATAATGTCAGGGTAGGAGCACCTGGAAACTGAATTTTATAAATCTCTTTCCACACTGAGGGAAACACAAGGGAAAGCAGCCAACTTAAATACAAACTGTGGTTGCTGACAAGGATTCATTAGTACGGTGCACTCTGAGTGACCAAAGAAAGATTCAGGCTTTGGTTGGAAAAGCCATTAGAGATGTTGGGTTTTCATGAAAGGAAGGAAGATTGGCTGTTTGAACTTGTTTTCATTGCAGAGAAAACAAGTGAATTCATTTGTACACTGCTAAGCAAATCAGCACAGGTGGCTTCAGCATAAAAATCAAAGGATTGGCTTGTAATGGAAGTAAAATAAATGTATATTAGCTTTTCTTTGGTTTCAAGAAAATAAGAATATTAGACTAACTTGGGATACCTCTATTTACCTCTTATCTGTAATAAAATACACCTGTTTTCTAGTTTATGCCACAAGTCTATCAGCATGTACTAGTTTGACAGCAAACCAGCCGGAGATTCCAAGTCAGAACTTGGAATCTGAAATTTAATAGGAAAATTGAAATAAAGTAATAGTTCAGAAGCACTGGCTTAAACTGACAGTGTCAGAACACAACCTGACACCCTGTTGGTCAGGGTGGTGGCCGCAGTCCAATTAAATGGTGGCTTCAGTGCTGTTGGAGTGACAGATTTGGTTCTGTTGAAGTGGTGATCCTGTAGAAGGGTATGGTCTTTCTCTGGAAGTCCAGTGGTGGTTATGGAACTCCTGTCCTTTGGGAATTCAGCAGGCAAGGCTGCCTGTGGTGTTCCAGGCCTCAGATTATATCCAGGTAGGAATGTTTGGTTCCTCCACCTGGGCAGGGCATCTGACAATGGGATGATGTAATTTCATGAGTTGTGCAGTGATATTTGATGGCCCATTAGTAGAAAAAAGTCCCTGGAGGGAGTTAACAGGGCTGACTCATGGACATGATAAAGAACACTGCCCTGTGTAGATGGTGATAGAATACGTATTTTTGGTTACATCTTGTAGCATAACACACTGCTGCTGGAAGAGGTAAATGTGAGAACTTCTTGGTTTAAAAATGTTTTAAGGTTTTACTTTTATGTGATGAAGACTTTTAAGTTACCATATTCTTCTGGGGTGACTTGCAATCTTGGAAATTGGTGAAGGGTTTGAGCCAAGATCAGTTGTGTTCTCCAGTGTGGACTTGCTAAAGGATCTCCGATCTAAAGATTCATGAATAATGGATGGCGACACTGTGTGGCCATGCTGCTCTTCTGTTTAGACAAAGGATGTGTAAACACACAAGTAACTGTGTTTCCCTGATAGTATAAGGAGCTGAGCAGCAGTGCTTGCACACTTGCATACCTGAAGTCTGAAAAATTTTGAGGACCTGCAAAGTCCTATTTGGTTTGTTTTGTGTAAAACTGTAAGCCTTTCATTCACAAGAAACACTTTCTAGTAGCAATTTTGGAGCATTGCCAGTCCTTGCTGTTTTGTCACAAAGTGATAATAGTTCAGTGTTTACCTCAGGCTCTGATTTCAGGGAACAGGTATTAAATAGAAAATAAATCTTTCACTGAGGATTTGAAGAAACCAGAAAAAAAATTATTTACTTCTAGCTATAGAGAAAAATTTGAAATTTGGCCTTGGGCTATCTTAAAGAGACAAAAAAAATATGGTAAGTTAAAATTCATTTTATTTAAATCAGCTTTAAGATATTTAGGCTACTAATTTATGACATCCTCAGAAATGACCAAGACTAACTAAGTCTACTGCCAGTGCAGACAATTCCTTTTTGCTGAGCTTTGTCTTTTAGTAATTCTTCAGAGGGGCTTTTACATAAACTTTATTTGTTCTTACAGGTACATAATTTTCTGGCTGGTAGTCCTTGAAACTCTCCACCCGTTGCCTACTGTCACAGAGATAAAAAGAATTAGGATCAATCACTGGCATACATATTCCCTTTTCCTCTGCTTTTTCTCTCTAAACAAACAGATTGTCAAAGTTGAGCTTTGCAACAAGAGCACAAAGGCATTCTCCTTCCTAGCCAAAATCCACTATGGCATGGTGACAGGAATGAAGGCTGTCTTGAAGGTATATGGTGCAGCTAGATAGCATATTGTAAATGTAGAGTGTTTTAGGTAGAAGTTGAAAAGATGCTGAAATGAGCTTGTCTCGTTTCCTGAAGTGGCTTTCAGTGAATGAAGACCTTACATTTATTGTATTTCAGTGAGTCTCAAGATGATTTTTTCCCTATCAAAATAATTTTAAAATTAATAATCTTTCTAAAGTAGAATAATAGAAGAGAAACTTGAAGACATTTGTAAATTTACACGCATACACAGATAGTAAAATAATTTTAAACTAATATTTTTAAATACTAGTTTAAGGATCAAACATATTCCCATCATTAGCTAGACCTGTAAACTTACATATGAATATCATGTGCTATGAGTTAAAAACTATATGATAATATAGCTGGACTTTATTTGGGGGGAATTCTTACTTCTTGTTTCCTTTGTAACATATGTAGAAGGAAAAGGATTGGTTCAAACAAATGTAGCAACTGAATAGAAGCCCAAGGCTTAATTTATTTTTTTTCAAATGAATAAACAAGACATTCTGGTGATCCCTCACTCTAGATACCCTAAAATATTCTGCCACCTAATTTTGTAGTAAAAATTATTTTTCCTTAAAAAACGTTTGAGTCTGAGGCTGGTTTGGACTTCAAGATGCTGAACTGGTATGGCAAACATGAATGTCAAAGAGGTGATGGTTTCCAACCAAATGGGGCTCAAGTCTCTTTGTTTCTTTCTACTACTGATGACTTTAATGTTTGCCACTGACACTTAGCCAACAGCTTGCTCTTGTTCCTTGTCAAAAGAAGGACTCTGGAACAGGATCAGATAGATTCATGTTGGTTTCTAAATGGACAGACCTTTTTGGCAGTGAGAAGAGTGATAAAAATAGCTGGAAGTGGGGAGTGAACAAAGACAAGGAGAAGAACAAAAGGCAAAAGGGACATCAGAGTTTAAAATGCATATAATCACACCCTGGATATGTCCTGTTTCTGAATTTCTAACAAATTTTTTTTTCCTAGTGGCCTTTTTTCTGCAATTTTGTTTTCTTTGTCAGGACATTTGGGAGTTCTGGTGAAGAACAGTTGCAGGAACATGCAAAAATATGAAGAATAAAAGAAAACAATGATTATTTAATTATGTGTCTGAACTAAACAACTTCCCAAGTAATTATAAATAAAATTAGATAAAAACCCAAGGATAAATATATTGTGATCAACAGGGTGAGGACATTTGTATGGAGGTTAAACATTAAGTCTCGGCTACACTTTTAAAAGTAGTTTAAGGAATTGTCAAACATACATACTCCTTGTGGCAAAACCAGCATGAGAGTCCTGTTCCTAGTTACACAGTCTAACTTCGTGCCATGGCTTACTATTCCCCTTAAAATTTTGCAAAGGCATCTGAGTTCTGACTCTAAATCAGACTGCTGCTGTTCAAGAACACAGCTATGTTCTGTTAAGCACCTTCTTTAGGGCTTTAATTTGCAATAGCAAATACTTGGATTCTTAACTGCTGTTGTGCTTTCCTCCTTTTACACATGATGGCATTTGCTGTGATGATACTTTACTGCTGTTTCAGTACTCTTCCAGAGGACTGAAATACAGAATATAATTTTTCCTGCTTTTGAACAGCTAGAATATCTTTAATGAACATTTGATTTTTGAGCCATCAACTAGGACTAGAGCAACAGAAAACTTCCCCATGCTGTAGTCTAGTACACACAAGAATAGTTTAACCTGTTAACATAATATTACCTGTCAAACAGCAAGTTAAATTAAAGTTCAGAAGTCAAGTGGTTTATGTGTTCTGTTGGTTTGCTGCTGGTACTTTGGACAATTTCACGCATTTCAGCCACAAAGAAAACCTGCCATTTTAATGTTTCTATACAAAATCAATTGTAGAGAGGGTTGAGGATTTTTTGACTATCCTGAATCAAATACTATTGCCATGTTATAATCTGTACCATGGTTTGAAAAACAAATGCATGAAAAGTAAGCTTGAGAAGTATAGAAAAGATGCATTGGTATGATCCATCTTATGTCTTGAGATTTAGGATGTAGCACCTTAGTTTTCCTCTTCTACCCGTTTTCAAGTACAGACTTTGTTTGTTTGTTTATTTTGTTGTTTTTCTTTTGGATAATATTTTTTCTCTTTTTCAATTTTTTTTTCGCTTAAAATAAATGAAAAGTGGTCTACTTTTTGAATGTTTTCACTTTCATGCTTTGCTAACCTGTTTTTGTGCACGTAAATTATGCTTCTGCAGTTTCTGAATGTTATTAGCTGGTCTTGTAAGACATCCTAGACCTCCCTGATCATATTTTTCATACTGGATCGAAGCTTTAGACACTTTAGTTTTCAGCAGTGGCAGGCACAGAATCACAGAATGGTTTGGGCTGGAAGGGACTTTAAAGATCATCTAGTTCCAATTGCTCTGCCATGGGCAGAGATAACTTTCACTCGACCAGGTGACTCAGAGCCCCATCTAGCCCAGCCTTGAACACACAGCTTCTCTGGAAAACGTGTTCCAGTGCCTCCCCCACCGACAATAAAGAATTTCTTGCTGGTGTCCAATCTAAATGTACTCTCTTTCAGTTTAAAGCCATTGGGCTTTGTACTATTACTACATGCCCTTGTCAGAAGTCCATCTCGAGACTGCTCTCCTGTGTGCCTGCTTTAGGTACTGGAAAGTTTCTACATGGTCTCCCTGGAACCTTCTCCAGGCTGAACAGCCTCAGCTCTCTCAGCGTGTCTTTGTAGGAGGTTGTCACTTTGTTTTCTTCCCCCATTAATTCAAGCCAGCTCAATATCCTCTTGTTTTACCTTACCTTTTCCTTCCACCTGAGGTTTAGACTGTCACAGAGTGACAAAATGGGTAGGATTGGAAGGATGACCTCCAGTACAACCTCCTTGCTTAAACAAGGCTCCCTAGAACATGTTATTCAGGATTGTGTTTGGAGTGTTCTTAAATATCTCCAGAGAAAGCGATTCCACAAACTCTCTGTGCAAGCTGTCCCCAAACTCCACTACTGGACTCATTTTTTAACAAGCTGCACATTAAGTGAATTACTGCAAAGAATAAACAGTAACAGCTGCCATTTCTATCACAGAATTCTTAGATGCTCTCAACTGTACCAGAGACATCACATTCTTCTCTGCTTACTGTTTTATTCTTCCCTGTCACCAAAACAGACACTGTCCTTCAGCTGCTGTTTTGTGTCAGGAAGAAGCTGCTTATTTTTCCTCTCACCCTGAGCTTTTCTGCCACTGTATTTTTCTTTCTCTCCTCCTCATAAATTGCCTTTCTTCAGACCATCTGGAAGAACTGATGCATTCTGTGCCCTTCTCTTGCTCTAACAAGATTCCTGCCAGAGAAGTCATTCCATGTTAGTCTTGTCTTCTGTTCCATCTGTAACCTCTTCCAGACAGGCAATATTATATGCAAGAAGGCCTTTGTCAGCCCAGGGCTGATGTTTTGTATGCCTATATGTTTATATGTATGTAGGTGTATATATATGCCCACATGCATATGCACACACAAGAAAACATACATATTTTTTAGATATAAATTATAAAGGTAGTTCTTCAAGTCCGTCAGTAAAAATGGATTGTGTGTAGGCAGGATTCCCAAGGTCAGGCTGTTTCCTGGAGTTGCACAGTGCTCAGGCGTCTTCACACTTGCTTCTACCAGCTGCCAGAGAATTCCTGTGCTGTGCAGTTCAGCTGTTTGTAGGAACTGGTGGCTAGGGCTCAAGTGGGGAAGTTTGGTACCAGAAGGGAAACGTCTGCACTGACACAGTCATGACATCAAACTCGTGACAGTGTACAGTAGCAAGAGTGCAGCTTCCTATAACACCACAGCTGCTGGTGCTAGAGTTGGTGGTTGAATCATTAAAATGAAACAGAAAAGATGCCTATGCTCCTGCAGAGAAAAAGAGGCAAGGACACATCTTTCTGTGTTTTGTAAGCTTGGATATCATACTTGGCCTTTAAAACCATCAAAACATTTGGATTTCAGAATTTCTAGAATTTTTCAAGTTGCGTATAATTATTTCCTCTTGTCAGAACCAGGAAAACATGTAGAAGATGCTTAATTAAAAAGTAAGACTTCATAATCTTATTATGCTGGCTACTTTGTTTCTGTTTAGACCTTAAAATGACAGATATTAATAACCATAGTCTGAATATTTTAAGATAATTCTTCAAGTTGAAACCCTATGAGCTAGTTGAGTCTTGCAGAAGATCATATCAGAGACTGATCCTCATGCATAATAGCTTGCCAAACATTCTATATGTGTGTCTTGTTCTATTTGTTTTGGTCTATAAGGGATAATATCTAAAAGTCACTTCTGGCTCAAATATTTGTATTGTATGTTCATTATGCAAAATTGCTTAGGCATATATTGTTAGCAAATGAAGTAGCAACAGTTGGCTTGTGGGATATTTTTGGCAAGAAAAAATCCACCTTTACTGCAGTTCTAGAGAGAGTTCAGAGTCAGTCTCATTCCAAATCAGAACTAAATTTGGTGTTTGAGATAGTAAACTTTCCTGCTGTGTCTGTATTTATCTAGTTATGGCTCAGCTTGTAGCTATGTACCCTGGGATGGCTGAGCTACTAACCTATTCTGTCAGATTTTTCTGGCTTTTCCATCTCAATAGCAAAAATCCTCATGTTATCTACTTATAAATATCCTTGCAAGATTCAAAAATTTTATAAAATATTAGTGAATGCTATAATGATATTTAGTATATAAACTCACATTAGGATAAACACAAAGATGACATTATGATGTCCTGGAAGCAACTTTTCCCAAGTTTCTTGGGGTTTTTTTTGTTTTATTTTTGTTTTGTTGATTCCTTCCCCTCTCTGAAATTTTGCAAAACTTTTCAAAATCTTTTCATAAAAAAATCAAATTTAATTCTACTGCCCTCAGACTAACTAGGAGGGGCTGTCTTCATTCTCCCTTCTGCCCTCATTGGCACCTGTAAAAAGTTGATCACTGTTCTTTTAACTACAGTTCAATTATAGTTTTTATTTATGTTCTATATGAATGAAAATTGGTCTTTTATTAAGAAAACCTATCTAAAAGTAGACTTCACATAGGTCTCAAACCTGATTTTGAAATATCTATCAATTCTCTTAAAAGAAAAGCAAAGAAATAACTTTCAGTAAATGCACCAATAAATAGAAAAAAAGAGTTACAATGGTGTATATAGTCCAGATTAGCTCTATAATTGAGATAATGGACATTTAAGCCCATTTTTGAAACATGTGAAGTTACATAATTAAAATACATGATTTTTAGTACATTCTTGGTTTCATCTCCTTGGGTTTTTTTTTTCTTTGAAGTCTGTATCTTTAAGTGCTTTTATTTTTATAAATCCCTTCAGGCTTATGAATCTTATAAACTAGGTTTGAGTTTTTCTGATTTTTTCCTAAAAATTCTTTTCCAAATAATTTTTTCTATCCCAACTCTGATGGGATAAATCAAAACTTTTAGTTCTTTGTCATGTCATATTTGTACAATGATTTCTTCTGGAATTAAATAAAAAAAATATGTTGAAGAGTATTGATATTGCTTACCATTTAAAGAGAAAAATAAAATTTATCAATTTATGTCACATCAAATGAAACCTAAATGACAGAAATTTCTCTATTTTAAAGGCATTCAAGAGCTGACAGGAATAACAAAAACACTGGTGCTAAGAAACATAAGGTTCTACATGACTGCATGTACATTTCTGTTGTGACTGTACATTACACTGGGGCACATTTTTTCTTGATAAATGTTTTGCTTTGTCCTTACTGTTCCCCAAGGCTTTCTGTAGGTGTCTAGCTGTAAAAATGAGCTGCATGGCTGTGTGATGTGGCATATTACCACACAGCATTTCAGAGGTGCAATCTGTCATCAGTTTTGGGCAGTAAGTATCCTATACAAACAAAGCAGGAAAATCCGGGTTAGTCAGATGAGTAATTTTCTGGAGAATTCAGAGAAACGGCAACTGTTATGGTTCAGAGACTATTCAAGGTGCTTTGGCACATATAACATTTGAGGTATTCAGAACACAGTAACCAAAACCTAGTGAAGTGGCCTGATCCTGTCAGTTCCTTTTGATTTGCTGCAGTAGGATTTTTCACCTGAGTTTTAGCTCTATCTCTCCTGTGTATAAGATTGCCTTGCAGAAAAAATTGGAGGAATGAAGCAAAAACTTATAAGAAATAGATATTTTAAGCTCTGGTAATAACAAGCTAGTTATTTATGTCTTTATCAATTAATACCTGTCATTTTTATAGAGCAACAAGGGAGCTAAAAATGTCTCTTTGTTATATTCAGTACAAACTTCTGGTTGTACAGATACTAATAAATAAATACAACATTTCTAACATTTTTTTCCCCAACCATTTTCAAACACTAATCTTTGAACTCCTGGTTAGAAATGAAAGATACAGTAATGCACATGCAAATAATTACTGTGGCTATATCTTGATCTTATTGTCAATTTAATATGAAATTCTTTCTTTTTCAAATCCTCCTAAATCTTTAATCTTAAACTTGAAGTGACATAGACAAGTGTTTTTTCGAAATTCTAATTATGAATAGGCATAAAGAGATACTCACTTCCAGTACTATAGAGATTCTATTTTTGCTCAAATGCAAATTGTTGTCAAACATTTTGTGCATGTGTATGCTGCTATGCCTAACCAATGCTTACCCACATCAATAAAGCAAAAAAAAAAAAGAAAAAAGAAAAAGATTAGAGAGGTATAACATTTCTTTAACTGAAATGTTATTATATTGTTTATTAACAGACAATCCCTAAAATCAAATATCTGGTTTCTTTAACAAAAGTTTTTCAGTATGAGGATTAATAAACAGGTTCTCTGTGATAATGGAAAGTGAACCCTCTCTAATGAGGTTTCCTTCTACTCCACTGAGCTGGTGTTTAGCACACCAGAAAAAAGAAAAAATCCTCCATTCCTACTATAAGGGATACTCTTTCAATGTTGTACCAGCAACAAGCAAAATATAAAAGGTTCTACAATTATATTTTCTTACCGGGGGTGACCTCTAGTGTGAAACAATGGCATTTAGCCTTCTTTTGGGTTTGAAATGACAGCTTTTTGCTGATTACACTGAATTTCACAAGTTTTCAGGTCAGTGTGTAGAATATCAAGGTACTTAATCTTTAAAAACATAACTTCTTGCCCCTATCCTGGAGTAATTCTGTCTTCTCAGTCTAGTGTTTCCTTGAAATGTTTGTTTGCTGATATTATTTTTAAGAAGTCCAATAATTTTCCTTGCCCAAACACAGTAATTCAGATTCGATCCTGTTAGTTATGGCACCAGTGAGGCTGTTAGTTATACCTATAATTAGCTGTTCACGCATTCATTTCCTCTCTCCCATTCAGCTGCATAAATACATCTATGCAAGATAAAACCCATGAAAAGAAGTTTGTTTAAATAATCCCCAGAGAAAATGGTATTAATAAAAGTCAAATTTATCAAATGAAAATGTGAAAACACAGAGTACTTCTAGAACAGTTCATTATGTGGGAATATTGTGGCATTTTCCATTCCAATTTGTCTATAGATACCTTTTGTCTCCTAGAGCTGGAAACTCTGTGTGCTCATCTTTGTAGAAAGCATATATTTAGAGGCTTTTGTTTGTTTGTTTAAGTCACAGACTGTATCCATTCACAGCAAAGTTGACTTTGTAAGTAATTGCATTATCCCTCAGACTGTGTTCAGCAGAGGCATGAGTTTATGGGTATTACAGTATGACATGCTTTGCTCTTACTCGTCCCATTAGTTGTAAAATCATTGCTGAATATTAATTTTCTTC
Source organism: Petroica traversi (assembly GCA_025920805.1). NCBI lineage: Eukaryota > Metazoa > Chordata > Aves > Passeriformes > Petroicidae > Petroica > Petroica traversi. Next base: position 3,335,739 of record JAHLSL010013749.1, read on the forward strand.
TTTGCTGAGAGACATGTGGAATTACTGTAATTCCAAATGGTGCCATCAATATCTGTAGGAGATGCAAATTACTGAGATTATCTTCTGTTCATTAACATGGTGGATGTTAGTATAAAGACTATCAAGTCATAGCTACATAAAAAAAAAATTTACTGCACCCTTTTATTATCTAATTGTAAATTCAGTCTGTGCTGGCTTGTGAGGAAAGGAATATCATTGAATGAAAAAATAGGGATATTATTTTGAAGTAAATGTAGATCAATGTAAATGAAGTGTTTTAAAGTTCTGAAATTAATTTAGAAAACTGTTTATTCTCCTTGAGATCCTAGTCTTTGGGTATTTTGTAGCCATGATGTTCTTGGGATTTGTCCAGTTCAATCTTGTAAACTAAACAGATCCTAGGCTAAGTATAAGCTAAGGTCCCTCTTGAGTACTAAGTGTGTGGACATGTAATGCACTAATCTTTTATACTGACATACATGACTAAACAAATTACTCTGCAAGAGGTGGACTGGCATTTCATCAAGTTGGTGTGACAGCCACTGCTTTAAATTACTTTAGAAGTTTGCAGTGGAATGGGACTGTTGCAAGTTGTGTGCTCATTACCTTAAAAGGATAAAAAAAAATCATCAGATTTGTCCATGTTTCCTTTTTAAAGGGTGTTTTGATATCTGTTCTGAGTATGCCAATACAACACTAATGTTTTAATTCTCATAGAATAGCTCAGTATTTCAAAAGTTTTCAAAACAGAAGCATGTAGTTTGAACTATTGTACAGTTTCCCTGGAAGTTAATTTTGGCATATCTATTTTAATTCTTCCCTTCAACCACTCCTTCCATACTGAGTCATGGAACTTTTTTCAGGTGTCAAATATTTCTGAATCTTTTGTTCATTGATTGATGAATGTAATCTTTTTCATTTATGCTACAGCTTTTATGTATCTTGAAAAAAATTTTCAGCATGTCCCATTTTCTGTCTTTTCTTCTTACATAGATGAAAATAGCCTGTGTCCAACTGCCATATGTTAAAAACCCCTTGTACTTCCAGTTCAGCAGTTAGATTCCTATCTACAGCTAAGCAAAGGAACAGAGTTCACCTTCATCTGGAGTGAAACAATATTAGAAGATTAGGGAAATAAGATCTGTGTTTATCTACATCATATTGATATTGAAGTTGACCTAACTTTGGAGTGCTGTTCTTTCAAAGACTATAAATCCTGAGATCCAGGTGGATGGAAAATACTTTGGATAGGGGATCCAAATATTTGTTCAGTTGCTAGTGGTACATGTTTGAACTTACAACAGAAGACTGAGTTATTGGAGTTTTCCTTAGCTGAATTTCATTTGTAGTCACGTAGAGATATACTAGACTGTGCACTATGCTTAAACTTAGTTGCTGCCACTGTTAGGAGTTGAATCTATCATGGCAAATTAAATTGGAACTTTTCTGCTATTAAATTATGACTGTTTTAATAACACCAATTAGAAATTTCAGAAGTACAGTTCCCTTTGCCATGAACTTGCATTGATTCAAAACCTGATTTTCGCAGAATTTTGCAGAGGACTATGTTGAAGGGGTGAAGATAGTTTTCTCAGTCTACTTCTAGCTAGATTTCCAGGGAGAATTTTTCCTAGTTGTGGAATATTTGTTGGTGCATAGTTAGTATAAGTCAGGTTCAGCGCTTCCAACAATAGTGATGGAGAGTTGTTTAACAGTGGTTTCGTCATTGATCCAGAAGATGCCAATATGTTACACCTGACAGTGTTAAAATAGAGTAAGAGAAGTGTTATTCTGAAACATTGAATAAAACAGTCTCAGAAGTCAAAATATTCCCAGGAAGCATGCTTTGTAAATGAAAGCTTTCAGATTAAGTGATTTGATATGCTTTTTCTTTATGCTCTTGTATGGCTACCAAGGGTATCTTGAATGGATATAGTCACAGTGTGTTTTCTGCAAGTATTAAATAATATCTGCAAGTATTCAAGCAAAAGTCATGCAAGTGTTCTAAGGTACCTCAACATTTCCCAGTCTTTTAAAGGTAGTGACTGTGCAGAATTATATTTTCAAATTATCCACAGAGAGCCTTTATTTGGCTTGTAACCTTGTTTAGTTAGACATCAGTTAGGTAAAATCCTGTGTCATTCCTAGACAGAAATATCTTCCTTTTCTTTGAAATATTCAAAACTGTTTTCATTTCCCTACTCTTTTTGCAGTGCAAAACACAGCAAGTACAATTTGTGTGAATAGTATCTAGTCTGCATAGTTTAAAAATTCTCATGCTGTCATGGCAGAAATTGCTTATTTTTTTATGCAGAATTTTCCTTCTCTATATTTCCCTTTGATCCTTACACTTCTCAGAATGAGCGAGATCCAGAAGAATTATTGATTTTTCTGCAGATTCAGATAAAAGCTTCACGTATCTTCTCATGCAAAGAGATGTGGGATACCTCAATAGAGAAATAAGAAACACATGGGGATTGATTTTGGCACAGGCAGTTTTGTGTTACATACATTTTGAATGTCTCGTTTGTTGGTTTTTTTTTTTTTTAAGTAAACATCCAGACTGATTCCATATCTCCTAATTTCTGAAGTCACTTGAGCTTTTGAGCAAATATTACTTTATATTAATGATGAATGACTAAATAATTGAAACATTATCACAAAGGGGTTTCTAAAAGGAGTTAACTCTATGATCCCGCAATGCTCCATTCTTCTCTTAGTCAACCAGTTTATCAAATAGAGCTGATATTTCTGTGAAGTGGATCTTAAAATATCCTATAATTAAAATAATTTTATGTATTTTAGAAAGAAATTTTAAGAATACCTTATTTTAGTTACACCATATTTACAACATTAAGAAACACGCAAGTTTTTGCTCATGCAGTCTTACAGCAAAAGCCATGTAATTCATTACACACAGGATAAAGAAAACACTCTGGCCTGTCAGATTCCGTGTTGCATTTAAACCCCTTAAATTGCTTCATTCACATTTCTAGAGATATTTTATTAATTGCAGAACCCACTCAGGTTTGCAAAATATTGTGGGTATGATCTTCACAGATCCTCTGCTTGGTCTCAGGGGTCCACTAAGGGTTGTTGAAAACAAGAGTTACCACTGCGCTGGTTAGGTCAGATATTATGTGCTTAAATAAAATTCTCATTTCAAACATGTCATTTTCCATGATATTCTGGAGTTCAGTCTCTCTTATTTAAGCTCTTCCTAACATTCTACTAAATTAATTTGCAACTGTTTCATGGGATTAAATTTTATACCTATTATTTCAAGGATGTGCAAGTTAGTGAAACATGCCTGACTTCCAGAAAATTGTACTACTATGTACTGGCACTGCAAGTGGACTCAACTTGAATAATGGATGGGATAATTATTACTGTGTTCGTAAATACAATGCAGTCTAGTACAGTAATTTTCATTGTACAAGTCTGTATTGTGTTTTTCATTCTGACAGCCATACCTTCTACAGCACATCACTGTGCACTTTGATCTTTTTCACCTGGCTTTTCTTCTTGCCATTTTATATTTCTGTTTTCCCAGGCTCTATGCAAGTGCTGACACAATTACCTTGACATCTTGAGATATAAAGATATTGTTTTATTCTTGATGGCTCATTTTGGCCATAATAAGTAAGTCAGCTTACATAACTTTTGTCTTATACCTTTGTGCGTATTTAACTGGTCTTAATCTGAAAAGTTTTATTGTTTGTTTTGCATTCAGTTTTCCCACAACCACTCAACCTGTGTAGCCTTAATAATGCTTATTTAAATTGCAATGTACAAAGTTCAGTGCACAATTTTAGTATACCAACTACAAATTAATAGGCTTTTTTGGTATATATAGCTCCTGTATAGCCTGGTCTGCTGTTTCATTAAGTCTATGCCATTTTGCAGACTAGTCAACTAGTTATATATTACTGTTTTTTATTTAAAATAAAATTAAGTGATGAAGACAGATTACATTAATTATAATTGGACTTGTGCAAGTCTTTATGTGTATTTGGGAGCACAAGACTAAACTAATACAAAAATGCCATTGCCCAAGAGAAGAAATGTCAGAGTCCTGCAGAAGTAGCTTTGGGCTAGGATGCACAGTTTGCACAAGGAGAACAGCCGTGGTTTTCAGAAGGTATTTAAACAAAAATCCAAGCAATTATGTTGAAAGGTGTTCCAGTCTGTCTGTAGTGGTCTTTGCTGGAGCAAGCCATTAACTTTTGTTTACTGAAATCCACTTCTGTGTTTGTTAGTGTTTTGTTTCTTAAAAAGTGAACCTGTATGTATAGAAAGATTATTTATATGCTATGCTGAACCTGTTTTTGCTTGATTCAACTGAAAATAGTCCTGTTGCTCAAGACCAGTCTTTGCTTCTGACTGGCCCATGCCTTGCCTCAGTGTGTCAATATAATGGAGCATTTTCCTGAATTTTCACACTGGAGAATAGTCCTACTATTTCTTATAAATTAGACATTGTTCATGACAATCAACAGTCAATAATTTAGGTCCTGTGCTGAAGGTTTTCTTAAAATAGAGAAAGTGTGAAGAAAGCAAGTGTAAAGTCAAGAAGTGAGTATGAATTGGATAGGTTTTTTTCCCAGCATTTTGTTATGTGAGTCCAGGCTTTCTTCAGCAGCACAGAAGCCATTCTCCCATGCTCACACATTCACATCTTCCCAGGCACATACTTTCCTATAACCAGTTCTATTCATATGGATTTTGATATAGCAATACATTCTTCACCTTGGAATTCAATGCTGCCAGTAATTAGAATTTCAACACATTTAATAGTCTTATGTATGCATAAATGGAGAATATAATGCATATGAAACATAAGTAATTAGCAGAAAGTGAGAGTGGAATTTTATATCACTCTGCTGATTTTTCTGCTAATAAAATCTTTGTGAAGTTGAAGATGTATTATGATGCATTAATATGATTTTCTGCATAGCATAATTGTGTACTCTCAAAGTCAATGCAGTCCTCACAGAATAATACACTATTTTAATTCTACATGTCTTTGTCAGTTTTATGTCATCAAAATAGCAAATGACTTCAAGCTATGTGGACAAGAACACAATATTTCCTTATTCATTTGTCATGTTTTTTACATTGGATCTTTTGTTTCCTACACAGGAACAAATTTCTTAGGCTGAGTTATGACTGAACCTTATCTATGTTCAGTCATAACTCAGCCTAAGAGGTGGTATTTTTGTTTTATTTAAGCAGTAACATTTTTCATTCTTTCTGGTAAAAAGAAATTACATATTCAAACTGTAATGATTTCATGGTGGGGGTTTTTGGTTTTTGTTTTTTGGTTTTTTTTTCATTTTGTGGTATAACCTTTTGCTTGCTTTGCTAACAACAGAAACAGCTGGAGAGAGGGAGTTTACTTTAGAATCCTGTTTTTTACTCATTTACAAGCTGTTTATGTGATAGTTGTAACCTAAGAGGTATCTGACTTTTTTTAAACACTCATGTTTTTTCACTGAGATAATCAACATTCATAGATGGTCTTTTGCTAATAAATTTTTTCCCTACAATTATGTGTCATTTTAAAGAGCTGTTAACTCATTTATAAGCTATTAATTATTAACTCATTTCTCTAATGTACCAGCATTGCTTGCTGTGTTTCTCCCTTGCTGCATAAATAAAATTCCATGTTACCTTAGTGTTTGAAAGCCACTTTCATAGTGCAGCATCTTCCAGTAATTCTTTCTAGCCTGGAAATCTATGGAGGGGGCTACAAACACAGATACCATGTGCAATTTCAAAGCTGTAGCTTCAGACTCATATTTTGGCCATTGCCCATTGAAAATATACCTAAGGAAATAAGTTTGATGAGAGGTGATGCAATAGTCTGTTGCTCAAAGGATTAGAAAAAAGGTCTGCCTGGAAGCTGCCTGGCTTCCAGCATATTGTGCTCTGCATCTCCATTGGTACCTGGCTTGAAATGCCATGGTTTCACTTCAAGGTCTTGTATGATTCTGCCCACCCATTTAATTCCATACTTTAGCCTGCTTTTTCTATCCTCTGTTTGACCCAAGAAAAATACTTGCTAACTTGTCTCCATGTTCTCCTCTATGTCTGCTCTCTTAATTTCTTCCATATGGCCCTGTTTGTCTTCATCCCACTTCCTGAAGCAGTCTGACAACCCTTCACGCTCTTTTTGAAAGACTCGTGAAGACACACAGCTTGAGAAAAGATAATGATAAATGTTGGCCTGCTCATCCAGTGAGTAGAAGCATGTCTATATACATAAGAAAATTATGAGTCATGGGGCTAACAAAATGTGTTTGTAGCTTTTACCCTTTCTTTTCAATGATGTCATCAATTCACTCTTTTCCCTCCCACTCCCTTACTGTACTTACAATTAGACTGTACGTACTGTCTAATTAGAGTAACATTTTTGAAGCAGGGTCATTTTTTAATATGTTTATGGAAGGCCTTCACACCACATTTATACACTTGTGAAGTTTTTTACCCTGTCATGTGATGATAATACATATTTTAAAGGTAAATATGTTTACTTGAGATCCTTCTGTATTATTAAAGATTATTTTGTTTCCAGTGATGTGAATTAGGTGATAAAAGTGAATGATTACATTACTTTCACTTTGCCTCTTTAGAAGAAGAAAGTTTTGATATACCTACATTCCAGTGTCAAAAATGTGTGTTACATAAAAGCTCTGTATTTTCCACACCTCTTAATTCATATTGAGGTGCAGTTTTGCATTTGAATATATTACTTAACTTGTGAGACTGAAAAAAAAAGTCACACTAATAGTTCTGAAACGTGTTGGATGACTTGAACTGTTACTGACTGAAATGTGTAGAAAGTCTCCTAGTGATTTTTGTGGGTGTACAGTCAAATTCTGTGTGTTCTTCTATCTTCATGCTTCAGCTTTTAGCAGTTTGGCAAAATTTCAGAGCTACAAACCTTTTCTCAAGTCTAATGTGTTTTTTATGGACTTGAATTTTAAGTATCTCTGCTTGGCTGGCATGGGGAACTTTAATCTTATGTTTACAAGCGAATGACTAAACAGACAGAAGTTCCTGTCCCTCTTCAGTTTTATTGTAATCAACATAATTTTGGATACCTCCATGCTTCCTGTCTGTCTGAATCTTTAACAACAGCTCATGAGTTTGTCTTAAATGTCTGACAGTACACCAGTGAAAGTTTTATGTGGATGTCAGATCAGTAGTTAGGGCTGAAAATCCAACGTTGAGCTGTCATCAGGCTTGCTGGAATAATAGTTTGAGCCAGCAAAAGAAACTTCTTCAGTTGGCTATCTCAGTTTCAATAGTTATGAATTCAATGTTCAGTAGGAATTTGTATACAAGCTCTTCCACTGCTGCTGAGCTAAGTGGCAGAGTACCCACTTAGTAGAAGATAAAAGGCCTAGCTGTGCTTATCTGTGTTCAGTAGAAGAAAAGTATCAATGTTGATAAGTTTATCTAAGAGGGGAAGAGTAATTTAAATCCAGGATAAAAGTAGGAAGAACAGCAGACAAATAATGAGTAATTAAAATAAGAGTGGAAGTGCACAGAAGCAGTAAAGGAGAGGTATAAGACAATATCAGCTCATCCTTTTGTATTTTCAAGTATTTCAAAACCTCTTGAGTGCCGAGGTATAGTGGAAAGTGTCAAAAATAACCCCACCGAAGCCTAACAAAAGGCATAGATCGTGGCAGACACTTTGGGTACCTGGGTCTTGGAAGCAAAAGTCACTCTGCTTCCTTTCCCAAATGCTAGGAGAAACCTTTTCAGAGTGCAGTAGTTTTATTTTCAAAGGCCTGTTGTCAGTGGTTGACAAGGTTTCTGCCTTCAGATTTCTTCCATAACCATGTTTAAAAACTTGTAACTTGCAACAAAAATTCAGCAGAACTCAGGGAAGCAGAATATCCACCAGTGGGTTTTCTGTAGAATATATTATCTATCACTACACTTGGCAGCTAAATAAATAGAAATATTTTTATATTTACCATACATTTACAATATTTTTATTTTTACCATAGCAGACAGACCTTATTGCACTTGCATGCAGACATATTATTGTTCCAAAGGGATATTATAAGGGTCTGTTACACAAGTATATGGTTTTGTCAACAAGTGTGATACCATGGGCAAAAATTACTCAAATATTTGGAGTAAAACCTCAAATTACCTTTCATCTGTATCGTCTTTTCATCCACTAATTTAGTGGCTGTTATTACCCCCCCATTTCACATATGGATAAAGATGGGAGTGAGAGTGCAGAAAAATAGGAAACAAATTACTTTCCCAAATTCATGTGCTTGGTAGAATTGAATATACTGGTTCAAGGTTTCCTTCTTTTCTTTTGGCAGCAGAAACCAAAGCATCCATTTGAGGTAAAACTCTATCATGAATTCAAGATTGAAAAATCTCAAATGTATTAGGTCTAAAACACTCAGATAATGATCTTTTGCCACTTGTACAAAGACTAGAACTGTGTGCCCAGGAGTGTGATTGCCACATCTGCTGCATGTGTCCACAGACTTTTAATCATCTCTTCCTGATCTTTTGTGTCTGTGGCTTGTTCAGTGGTCACAGAGTCTTTCTTACAGGACAAAGATCTGATCAAACCTTCATTGAATTCAGAAAAGGTTTTGCCATTGATTAAAGTGAAAGGAGTGCTTTCCTAAATGAACATAAAAGCTGAACTAATCTCTCCCCTCACAGGTCATTTGGGCAGGTCAGGCTTGGAGCACTCTAGTGGGAAAGCTTGCACTATTTCATATTTCACGGTAGCAGTCCTGTGAATAAGTCAATGAGTTCAGTCTCTGGGGCATTCAGTCTAATACCTTTCAAGATAACTAAATTCACTTTATAAGTGAATTTATAGCTGGAATTTAAATATCTTCAGTCCATCACCAATTGCTTTGTTCAACAAATTGCAGAAGGGAATCTGCCTTTACTGCAAAATAGAAGTGGACATATTTAAAAAAACCAAAAAACAGACAACAAAAAAAGTACAACAATTTGAAACAATTTTTCTTCCCTCCTACTGGTTTCTCTAAAGTCACTAGACAGATTGTTTGAAAGACATGGGTAAAAGGAGAAAAAAATATTAGTGTTGGTGAATGCACTGACATCTCCTCTATGTTGTGCTTGAGTAACTGAAGTCTAACCTTGGCAAGTAAAGGCAGCAAAACGTGACAGCAGAGTTAAAACTCAAGCTCTAATAGTACAACTGAGACACTTTTGATGTTTAATGTTTTTATGATTTTCCAGTGTCTAATCAACAGAAATAACCTGCAGGATTCAAAGGGCAAAACTCAGCATCTTTATGTCAATTTGGTAGTCTTTTTCCCCAGCTCTGTCACAGTGGATTCTTACCAGACAGATCCCGCAGTGCTCTCAGCACTTATCAAACACATGGAGATTAATCTTCATTTTACTCTTATTCTTCTGTGCTACATTGCCGTCTGGAAGCTTGAACCAAAGGCTCTGAAAGACCCTTTTTGAGAAAGTGAATGTCACAAGAAATGGCACTTCCTGATCTTTTCTAAAGAAAACACTAAGAAGCAGGTCACATCTCTGAACACACATGCCCTGTCTTTTCAAATCTTTACCATACTTGCCTTTTCTATCACTGCTATCTCTTAATATAACTATGACAAGCAGAAAGGGAAAACAGAAAAGAAACATGGAAATAATATTTAGTGATTTATGATACCAAAGAGATGACTGTAATAGATTAATAGGCAACACGATGGCAGGTGAAATTTTTTGTCAATAGAGACAAAATGATGTACAATTGGAAGAATAATTGCTTACTCTAGTGCATTTTCATTGCATAAAAATAGCTGAGGAAAATAAAGATCAAAGATTGTTGTGGATTTGGGGTTGCAATATTCCATTGTCAAAAGTAACGACAGATACTACATATATAATTCCTATCTACTTGCATAATATCAAGGAAATCTGCATAATAACTCTCTCATACTCTATGTAATAAGAGATTTTTAGCTATGGGGGTGAAGGAAAGAGAAGCTGGTCAGGTGAATATAAATGCATGTACAAAAATTATTTTACTATGAAAATATGAGATTCTTTACGGCTGAGAGAGAAACAGAAGTGATGTCATGAGAATGCCACAAGAGAAATTGCATACCTGTTTGTTTATTATCTGTAGAGATCTATGGGTTTTTTTTGCTGTAAAAGGTGCAGCAGACAGACAGAGAAGACTCCTGAAGCAGTTTGATTCATCTCTAGGTTTGAAGCAGAGTAAGTAGACTCTGTTGCAGTAAGAAATGTCAAGATATCAATAAAATACAATAATCTGCATTAACTTTATATGATAATGCAAATGTTTCACTGACATACAACAGATCCACTTTCATTTTTTACCTATTTCCCCTTCTCATAGAAAAAGTGACCTTCTATCAAAAGCGTTAATATATATAAAGAAATAAAGAGATTGCCCAGATCTGGATGGGTTCTGAATAAAGAGAAAACTATCTTATATGCAACAAACCATTAAAAAGAAATTCTTTCTCAGCCAGTTTTTGGCTTGGTAAAGTGAGGAATGGGTCAGGGTTATAAATGCCAAAGCCTATCAGTTGTAGAAGGGATCATTTTCTTCCAGATGACAAAAGCTGTGGCTTCAATTGGCTATGTTCCTTTATTGACATAATAGATGGATGGATGTCTACAAAAGCATAGAAAAACATCGGTTGAAGGTAAAGGAATTTAAAATTGTTTCTTTGAATCAAGTTTCCTTAATATTTTTTCTTTCATATTGTTCTGATCCAATACCTCCTTGGCCTCTTGAAAATAAGTTTTTCAATATTTTTCAACTCTGCGTAACTCCATTGTCTTTTTTAATATGTAATCATCCAAAGGCATTAGTCATTCAGTAGTCATGGCTGCTGGCAATTTCTCCTGTGGTTCCCCACCAGCCATATTGTGTTTGTCCTGTTTTAGCCTGGACTCGGCACTGGCCATTCTGTTTCAAAGCGCATGCTATTCCCATTTATTCAGAGAAGAAGAGTTTTCCTTGCCAATTTGGAAGACAGAGGTGAAATCTTTGTGAAGATTTCTGAGCCCCTGAGACTGAGACATTCAATATTTGTTTGACTCAGGAAGATCATGATCAGGATGAAAACCTTCCAGTCAGTGTATTTCATTTCAGTGAGGACCTTTGTGGCAAAAAAAGTTACTTCACAATGGTTTAAGATGCCTATTTTACAATAGACATGTTTAAATGGGATTTAAACATTCATTACTTGGAATCGGTAAGTTCAGTAATTAGAATTCTTCATGAACATTTGTCATTTTTGGGAATTATTTGTGACTTTATTTGCCCTTTGTTTGATAGTTTTCTTGATTAAAAATCATCAAGCCTCTAACATTAGCATGAGAAATCTGCCATTAAAGAAAAAACAATAGATAATAATGACGGATTTTTGGTATCTAATAGCCATTGAAAGAAAATTGATTGTTCACATGTCAGCAGCAGTTCTGTCCAATGTTTATTATTTCACAAAGCATGGGTGAGGCATTTGCCAATGAAATACAGCAAATTCTACAAACTGTGTGTTTTCATCACTGCTTTTGTTATGAATAGCAATATACTCCCAGTGCTTCCATTTCTGTTGTACTTTTGGTAATTGGTGATGGAGCAGAATCCCATTAGTTAGCAGAATGAACAGACATGCTGCACAATTTTAGAAGTGAGAAGTCATTTAAAGGTGTTTGCTTTTCAACACCACAAAAGGCAGCTAATCTTCCAAATTTTTCAGGACACACTTAGTACTCATGTTTAAGCACAGACAGCATACTGCAAATTGTTAGGGAATGTGTAAGATGTACTGTAGCCTGTAATAGCTTCATGTTCTGTGAGCTTTACACTTCTTTCAGTGAGTAAAGCTATTTTAAGCAACGCAATAAAAATACTAACCTTAGAAATCTCAGCTCCCAATGAAATGCATGTTAAATTTATTTATGGAGTGCATGGAAACCATATGTTCTGCTTTTCTCATAAAAATGGCAAGAAAGGAATGTAACTTTTTTTTTTAATATGTTAAAAATTCATGGCTCAGCTGGCTTTTCATATTGTCTCCCAACAAGCCTTCAGAAATCCATTTTTGTCCCTCCACCTCAAAGACCAATTGGCTGATAGACAGAGACACTTGTGAAAGCTACAGATAAATTAATAGCAGAGAATGTGCCTGAGGACCATGCCTGGCTGCTCTTGAAATCCTTCTGAAGCCTGAATTATTTGTATTAAGATAGGCCAACACTCAGGCCTCTATGAGTCAATTCTTTGTAACAGTTGCCAATATTTTTATACCTGAGAGAGCAGCTTCATTCTTTATTATTGCTCAGGAATCAATACTCCCATTGCCCTCACAAAATGCTATACAAGCGTTATTGGCATTTCACTTGGCAGTGAAGGGTATCAACATCAATCTCACCAACTGCACACTTCGCTAACCTTGTTCCACTTCTCCAGCACAAATTTGTATTCAGTCTGCACTGTCCTCTCCTGCTCAATTTAAGTGGGAATCCTTAGTGAAGCTGACACCTTCTGAGATGAGGAAATAGAAAGACATCATATAGCCACAGAGAAGAACATTTTGCTTTTTGTGCGAGTTAAGGAGTACACGGAAGCTCTGACCATGAGCCAAATAGATTTGAAAAACAAAACAAAAAAAACCCCAGCCCCAAAAAACATTGCTACTGATAGACCTTCTAAAAGGAGTCAAATCTAGATCCAGACATCAGTTTCTGACCTAAAAACCTACTATGGGATGTAGGATAGTTTTTAAATGATTATGAAATCCTTTTGAAATAACAGCTCTTAATTCACAAATAGTCCTATGTGTTGGAGATAAATGATATATTTCCAAACAAATTAACAACAGTATATATACAACAAAAGAAAAGCTCTTTGAAACTGCAGCCACATTTTGCTCTAATTGTGTACAGCTGCACCAGTTTGATTTGCCAGTTCAGTCTCAAAGATTTGCATTCAACATGTAAATTCAGCTTTAAACGTGCAATTTCTAGACTTAATCTAAAATGGGAATTGTTCAAAGCATCCTGTCTCTTGCAGAGGTTTGTGTCACTGCCGATTACAATAGAAGGCAGTTTGTTCAAATAACATAATAGTGTCAGTGAGAGCACCATTAATAAAATAATAACCTACTTTAAAAGAACAACATGCTCTTATTCTGCTTTTTTTCTCTCTCTTTGGTGTTGAATCTATGTATGCTTTCCTCTCTTTTATGATTGTGGCTCAGCTTATCCTCAGGCAAGAACTACTTCAGAAAAATATAGCAAATAATTTTTGTGCAGGAGAATTATTTGGACAGTACAGATTCGTAGGTGGGTGGATGTGGGGTCATGACATATTGAGGTTATATATTCATGTTAATAGTCAGGAATTTTCAGATTGCATTTGATTTGGTAAGAGGCACAGCTATGAATTTCTCACCAGGAAGGAGATGTTTTACTTCCCTTGTGTTGCTTGCTATAGCTTCCTGATATTGGAAACTACCAACAATAAAATAGTTTTCCACTCCTGTTTTTCTTTCAATCTAGTGCCATCTGATTATATATTTATCCTTAAAATATATAAAACTAGTCTTTTTATTCTAAACTTTACTTGAATATAAATTTGCTTATTTACTGAGTTTTCTTTTGTTTTTCCTTTAGCCTCGATGCAGGCACTGGAACAGCTCCCCAGGGCAGTGGTCACAGCAGCAGCAGCCTGACAGAGTTCAAGAAGCATTTGGACAATGCTCTAAGGGTCACGGTGTGACTCCTGGGGATGGAGCTGTGCAAGGCTGGACTTGTAGGTCCTTTCCACCTCATATTATGTGATTCTGTGATCTTTTGCGGCAAACTTAACTACAGGAAGCATTACTGTATTACAGTAGTCAATTTCTCATTGTTTATATGCAGAAACTGGAAAACTCCTAAAAGGTGAGCCAGGGATAAATATTATCTCTGAAATACATAATTTAGGAGCATGTAGAAAGAGCATGAATAACAGTCAGTAGGAAAGTCTCTCTCTGATCACAACAGTCTTCATTTAAGCAGCTAAAAAGTATTACCACTGTCCAAGTAAACAGCAGGAGGGAAAGGGAGAGGAACTGTAAACATCTGTCAGTATAACTCAAACACGAAAAAAATGAGCAAGGAACAAGGGAAATATCAGAATAAAACATCTTGTATACATCTGGCAAACAACTGATCTTTTGTCAGTCTGAATTGCATTATTATTTTAATTATTATTGTTATTTAAAAAACAATGTTTGATATGAAAGTAATATCTTTCACACTTTAAGCAAATAAATATCAGCTGCAACAACATGGTAATGGTAATTTATGACCTTTTCCATTTCTCTTAAGAGTATTTTTTGTAGAAATGTTTTGAATGTTTTAGAATTTGATTCAGTTATTCCTTTTAAACTGTTAATATAGAGCTAATAAAAGAAATGTGGGGGTTTTTTTTCATTTCTAGGTTGGCTAGTTTGTTTGTTTGTTGTGGTTTTTCTTTGATTTGGTTTTTTCGTATTTTTATTTTTTTTTCCTTTGTTTATTTGGTTTTGGTTTTGGTTTTGGTTTTGGTTTTGGTTTTGGTTTTGG
>JAHLSL010013749.1:3350376-3360376 GCA_025920805.1 Petroica traversi
TTTTGGTTTTGGTTTTGGTTTTGGTTTTGGTTTTGGTTTTGGTTTTGCCTTGGTTTCTTTGGGGTTTTGTTGTTGTTGTTGTTGTTGTTTTTAATTTACAGGAACCTGCTATAACCTTTAATCTCACTCCGAATTCTTTTTTTCTCTCTCTTTCTGTATACCTCAGGAACCTGTAAGGTTCATTCAAATAATGATTTGATCATTCAAATATTTATGTGAATGTGGACAGACAAACTATTCCTCACCTCAGAGGAAACCATGGTTGCCCCACACATTGTGGTGTTAGTTTCTAGAACTCAAGGTACACTTGTGCTTTCAACATAACTTGTACAGTGGCTGTAAAATGTCAATCCTGATTTAAAACCATAAATATCTCAGCAGCATGAAGAATGACATTGCTTATCAGGTCTCATTGCATGAGGCTTTTGACACCAATATTAATCTTGCTCTTAAACAGAATCCCATTTTACCTAGCTATGAGAACTTTTGTCTCTGAACTGCTTTCTGACAAAGTGAGGTGCTTTAGTTCTGCAGCTGGCAAAGCATAAAACTACAAACACACTTACATGTAACAGCAGTGTGAAAAGAACACCACCACTACAAATCTAAACCCAAGCAATGGGATGTTCCTATATAGCGTGTTTGAAGTTCTTATGGTTATGAAACAATGATGAAAACTGGGATATTTACAGAGATGTGACTTTACTGAGCTTGGGACTCTTGGTAATACATTTGTAAAATAGACCACTTCCATGCAAAATGTGAAGCTTGACAAGAATATTACTCTTTTTTTGTCATCCTTCATGGGGCCACTGATGAACTAACTGTTTGAGTGTTTTTGTCTACATTGTGCAGATGCAAATTTGGTACAATTCATTGTAAATACACTCATTTCTTGAAAGAGAAAAAAAGATTTCTTAATGCCATAGTCATTTTATTGAACAAGCTTCACCAACTGGTTACAGCTTCAGTCTATTCTCTCAAAGTGTAGTTCACATTCTGTTGATTTTAGAAATCTATCGAGGAAAGCAAATAAATGTTTTTGTCTCTCAAAGACAAAATTGTAATTTTTTAGAGGATTCAACAAAGAAAACTGAAACAGTGCCTGGGTTGTGATTAAAATGTATTATTTTGGTATAGTTAGTCATTAGTGATGTGTCTCTGCTTAGGTTTCTCAAAGAAAGGTAAAAGCATTTTTCTTTGTAATAGATTTGTCTTTATCTATTGGTGTCTTAGGAAATGTCCACTTTATGCTTTCTGGAAAGATTGAGTGCAAAGTGGGGGGAGAAGACCTGAGCACCTTTTGATCAATATTTTTGTTGGCAGAGCGTATTTACAGAAATTACTGTGTTCAGAAGGGCTTCCTTCTGCTTTCAGGTGATGTTTTGAGTTGTATGGGACTGTTTAAGCTGATCATGATGGCATGACATCTGAAGAGGAAGGGGAGGGGAAAAGATATGATTTTAATGTTGTTTGCAACTAGTTCAGTGCTCATCTTGCAATGATTTTGTGTTCAAGCCGTTCAACAGGCATGATGAGGATGGTAATCAGACTTCATTTTTAGACTCCTTTTAGTTTTATTGTAGAATAATTTAATCAAAATACATTTTTATTGTCATTTTACTGTCTCTGCCTGCTCTTGTTACTACTTTAATTTCCTGAAAGGGAGATGTATGACATCCTGTGGGCATCGATGGTAGCTTTCAATTGTCAGTTCACGTTCTTTGAAATCATTTTTATTTCAGAAAAAGAATTTATTGCGAGGAAATAGAAGTGATTATCTGACTAAGAGCTGGGGGGAAGAATCCTTTCTCTTAAAACACTCTGATTTTGTGCTGATATGGCTAGAGGTACTCAAAAAATTATGAGTGTACTTTATTGTGTGGTTTCATTAGCAAGGAATGTTGGTCCTGGATGAAGACTAGGATACTGAACCTGGGGAGATCTCACTCAATCCCATGTCTGTCATGCCTTGTTTATCAAGGAAGTTGTGCCAAAGTACCTCAATGAATTTCTCCTTAACACTTTGTGTCCTGTTTTTTCAAACTTTTGAGTTCTTCCAAGCATTGCCCTAATCTACCAACCTCTCACTTTACTGTAATTTTCTGGGCTTTCAACTTGGACAGAGATTTATCAGTTTTTAGACATCTGGCAGATGTGGCAAATGCCTGAGATTCAAGTAGCACATCAGCAAGGCATACCATACATTGGATCTTCATGCTGCAGTGCTGGTGGGTCTGCCTCATGCTCTTTTCAAATATAGTATCCATATTTCTTTATGGTCCAATCTCTCTTAGAGGTTCAGTACATTACAGTCATCAAATAATTATCTTTCTTTCCCCCTCCAAATTTGTCATGGGTATATGTTACTCTTTCCACCAAATTTGTCCCAAGAACGATGCTGTCACTTTCATTTTTGAATGAGCTAAGATACCTTTAAACACAAAGGAGTCACAAAGAACATAGATTTACATAGGCTGAAGTTCATAAATCACAGTAGACAAAACCCAGTTATACTTGAGTTGGGTTTTTTTTCCAAAACTGGTGGGAAAGCCAATACCCTGTGGCTCCAGTGCTGTGGGACCAGCTTCCTGATCAGTGTTTGTTTAGTGTTATGTCACCAGATTCCTTGCAGTAGGTGCACTTTTACACACTGTTTAGTCAGTAGGGCAGCTCAGGCACATGGGAACTAGAGGAAATAAAAGTGTGTCTCATTCACATCATAAAAGCTTGGGTATATTAATGAGAGCTGAAATTAGTGTATTCCTAAATAGGCTTTACTTCCATAGAAATTAATAAGTTTATTTATTAATAAAGTTTCAGTTGGAGGTTTTTTTAGTTAGACTTGCTTAGACAGCAATGCAAGTTTATGTGCAGCAGTTTTTGCTTTTCATTGTTGATTTTTAATGGTGCAGAAAATGAATAAAAGTTGGTATACAAATGATAAATGCCTGTCTGTTTGACACATAGCTGTTCAAGAAAGGTTTTTGAATCATGTCTGTCATCCTTAAAAGCAGAGTTTCTTAAACATATAACTGAGACTGTCAGAGGAGCTAATCACACTCTTTCTTTCAGCTGGTAATAGACAACTACTTTAGGATACAAGTTTTTCAAGATATCTTAACTGTTTTCAAAACCACCTGGATATGAATATGTCAAGGAGACACTATGTCTCAGAACCTCCCATATGAAGGGGATTTGATTCTGGTTTTGGTTTTGCACCAAGATATGAACATAAGCAGTTATCACTGATAAACTGTTTTGCTCATATCACAGAAACTTGGCTCATGTCTATAGTCTTAAGGACTGTTCTTTATGTTTTAAAACCAATGTGCTTGGGTGAAATATGCTGATCCTGTCAGAGATGATGAGTATCTGAAGACCCATCCTGTGACATTTATTGAAAGATCTGGACTAAGCTTTTTTTGATAAGTCAGATAATTAATGCTAAACACTCAGGAACACTGATTTTGAAAACAAAAAGAGAAATACTTGGGATGTACTTAGTTCTTTTACAAGATTACAAGTGGAAAAGTAGAAAGGGCTTTTCATAGTGATCTGCAGTACTATCTGACCCAGACTAGTTCTAGCAGTCAGACTGATAGAACAATTTATATAATGTGTGTTTGTGTTTTATTGAAGGCTAGGTTGCTGGATTGCTTCCAGTCTGCTGAGGTTACATCTTACCAGTTCATTTCCCCTGAAGAACAGCAGGCACAGTCCTGAGCAAGTGCAGTTGGTCACATGAGTGAATGACAGACATCAAGAGCATAATAATCACTGACCTTTTTGAAATATTTAACTATTAAAAGTGTTAACATATAAGGGACATATTCAGCTATTGTAAGTATCATTAAATGTGCATATGAGCTCCCAGGGAATGATTATGGCACTGTAATGATTTAGTCATTAATTTTCTTTTAACAACGGGATGTTGTCACAGAGCAGGATGAGTCCTCCTCTGCCTCTTGGCTTAGTAATTGAAGCATTGTGCCACTGCTTAGAGTGCCATCACAGAGCATTGTTCATGTCTACAGATATTCACTACCTTGATAACAGCAGTCCTTTTAAGAATTCAGTTATATATTAAAAGAACGTACATAAATTGAAATGGGACTGTAGAAAAATAAAATAACCTTCAAATTTCTAGGTTTTGGCTTATATTTGTTTGGGGTTTTTTAAAAATGAAATTAGGTGAAGTACATCAATTTAAGAACCTAGATGGTTCTTAAATCAAGAGACTTGGGGAAAACTGGTTTTTGAGCACCTTAAAAAATCATTTCTGTCACATGGTAAATAACGGATAACTTTTAAATCATGAAATGGGTTTGATTTTTAAGGAGAAGAGGAGGAGAAAGATTGTAAATAAATATCCTAATCAAGGCTATTTCTAGGGCTTAAGGAAATTCAGACTAAGCCTAAGATTGGGAGCATTAACAAAGAAGTAATGTGGTGCCTGCTGCTTTTAATAGTTTCTGTATGAATAAATAGAACTTTGTGTAGAAGTTGCAAAAGAGGTGCAATAAAAGATGGAAGCAAGGCAGTTTTTGTTTACCATACACATTTGTGAAGTCACTTTTGCGATCATTAATATTATTTTAATGGACTATTTGCCTTGAGTTTTTTGGTATTCTGCTGATATATTTAATAATTTTTAAAACTTTGTCTTTCAGATTTACTGTTCAAACATTTATTTATTACATATTTGTTTGTCTTAGTCAAGTCTTAGTGATTTCTGAAAACATGACAGTAATAAACAAAATTCTGGTAGAAATGAGCAGATGAGATATTACCTGTGATACAGCTCATGGAAAATTCTGAAATCCTACAAAATTTCCTTCAATATGTTACAAATATTTTTATAATTTTTCATAAGTTACAAATATTCTCATAATTTGGAATAGTTCTTTTATTTCTGAACCCCTTTTCTTGTCACAAAAAGTTAATAACTGTCCTTTGCATGGAGGTTCATGTAGTGGCTGAGTTTTTGATTTTTTCAAGAAAGGTATTTTCCCCATCCCTTGACATAGATACTGCTAGATTTCATGGGTTGTACAAATGTTGGTGTAGCTCACTGAGAACTTAAACTGAAGTTTAAGTGTCACTTCTGGGTTTTACTCCATTGTTACCATTTAGTTTGATTCAAGAACTCTGGGCTAGCTTGCAGTTTCTTGCCAGGATTTGAAGATAGGGATGGCAAAAATTATGACTAGAAGGATTAAGTCAATTAGCTTTTACCACTTCTGGGTGTGATTTGTGTAGCTTTAGGATTAGATATTGAAAACCTGAGACTTTGACTTGAATTGTGACTCATTTTGGCACTCTTGAAAGTTCTGCCTAGAATGGTTTATTGCTTCTGGACAGGTTGGAAAGTTTTACTCTAATTTTTTTTTTTCTCCATTCTGCATTTCATTTATGCAAGATGTGGTGGGAGGGAAAGATGAAGTTTATTTGTCCCTGTGGAAATCACTCTCGTTTCAATTCAGGTACCACTTTTGTTTCCTATTTTTTCTCCCTTTGTTTATTTTGTATTTTCTTTAACTCTGTTTTTTTTTGTGTAGCATTGTGTTTTTCTCCTGCTGTAGCTACTTGCATATTGAAGCCAGTCCTTGAGGGCTGATGGCTTAACATCACCTGTACTTATTTCCCTTTTTCCACATGGTGGCAGAACGGGGCATCCAATTTTTGGAGGCAAAGGATGTGTGTGTGGTGGTAAAGGTGTTTCCTTAATTTTGGACTCATGCACTAGTATGTAACAGAATGTGAAACCTCTCCTTCATTCTCTGTCTCTCTCTTCTTTTTCCCCTTCTCTCTTTCCTGTGGCTAATTTTCCCTTTACTGTGGCAATTTATTTCCCTGAACCTTTTATTTGCTAAGAGCTTTCAGGGAATAGTTATGAGGTCCAAAATCTCAGTTTGTCTGATATTTTTCTTTATGAAGATGTGGATGTAAAACTGAAATCAACATGATGTAACTCTTTAAGCTTCAGAGGGATTTTAGTTTTTTGGTTCAGTGGAAGCAGGTAATTCTACCTGCGCTCCCCAATGTGACCAATGAGCAGAAGCCAATACATGAGCAGAAGCCAATAGGCTCTTACTCAAGAATTTTGGCCAGTGGTATCAGAGAGCTTTTTGAATGAACTTTTGTGTTTGTTTGATTGTTTCTTTTTGCCTAAATCTCTGCACTGTCTACACCAGGACCATATTATTGAGAGGAATAATTTCTGTGTTGAGAATACTAATTTTAATAGAAAATATGCTATTTCTAAGTGTGCTGAGTGCTTCATGAAAGTTGCAAAAGAGAGGTGATATCATTAGTGAGGTTATAAGCACGATGGACATGACATATCAAGTGAGGATTATGATGATTATTTAGTAGAGGAATAAGAATATGTATTTGATTTTCTAAAGCTGAGTTCTTGTTAGTAAGGAATGTAACAGTAGGAATTCAGTTAGGAAAAGATGTAGAAACCTGGTAGAGATAAGCCGTGAAAAGCAGGTCAGCAACTCTGTGACAGGATTTTAAATGTTTATATGGATTCTACAATGTTTTCTATCCTCTCTTCAAAACTGGGTGCCAAAAGAGAAGTATGAGAGAATTTCTGAAAATTTGAGGCATGTAAATGACTAAAGTTTGCACACTGATACAGGTAATTAGAGGAGCCAGGTTTACTGCATGGGTTATTCAGAGAATTGTGTGGCTGAGAGTGGTGAATTTAGAGTAGAATGCTAATGGCAAACAATTTGGTAAGTGTTTTATTCTTTCTGAATAGGAAGCATGATCTATCCATCTCTTCCACTTTGCCTGGGTAAAGAGGGCGTGTGAGTGGCTCTAGTGATGCCGGAATGATTTTTGTCTTTTCTTTTATATACCTCTTACACAGTTCTCTGTATCCACAAGTATTAACATGCATACTTGTAACCCTTTATTTAGTGTTTTGTGAGTGTTCTGCAGGCCCTGAGACTGAACACCCCAGAACTGCGGAGCCAGGGAGACCAAACATTCCTACTATCTCAGGAACCCAAGGTCTCCTAGCAGGACAGATTCTGTAAACTAGAGATTAGCCCACTCCAGCCCCATTATTGGGTTTCCTTGTTAGATATGCTAATGTGTAAGGTCTATAACTTGTGTACATGATTGATGGGGTGTGTGCATTGCCACACATAACCTGGATGAAGTGGATGCATCAAACAGGATCCTGATTAAAATACTGAGGTAAAGACCCCAACCCCTCTAACCATGTCTAGCTTCATTTTCCTAACACCAGGAAAAAGGCATCACTAGGGTCCAGAACATGGCAAAAAGACGAAATATTAAATGCAGTTTCTGCTAGCCAATAGTACCTATTATCAGAATAACTCCTTGTTTTGTGTTCCTGTTATGCACTTTTCCAGGTAAACTGTAGACACAGGTGCTGAGTTTATTCTCTTTGCTCTCATTCCAGGGCTGTCCTGTGAAGGGAGTGTGCAATTAGTGTGGACTGGGGAGTACACTGTCATGGGAGCGGATGGACATAAGCCATTGCCCAAGTCAGACTGATACAAAATTATTAAGTTTTTCCTGAAATGATCTGTGATGGATGTATAATGCTAGAGCTGCCAAGCAGTTAGCCTGAAAAGCCAGTGCATTGCTTCAAATGTCTGTGGCTCCAAATCTGGCTCTGCTTCTCTATTCCCCTTATAAGGTCCTAAAAACTTTCTTTTCTGCTGACACTAATTATCATCATATCTAATTAGTCAATTGATCTTCTAGGGTCTGCCAGTCATCTTGATGTGGCATACACTGTCATCACAAAGCCTTATGTTGGAAAGTTTTACCTGAAAATAAGGCTATTAGCTGTTGGTTTTAAGTTTCTCAAAGTTTATTTCTAATGTTCTAATGCATAGTATTTCATATAATGTATGATAATTGACATGAAGTACCAGCAACCTGAATACATACCCAGGAAAAGGGAAAAATAAAGTATTAATTCAAAAGAAATGCTGCAAATTCTTTTCTTCACGGTATGATTTTTTTTTTATTTATTTGTTATGATTCTTTAAAAGTCTTCCGAAAGGGAAAATGTACTGTCAAATGGAAGCTGCAGTGCTTCTATGTCTTATAAAAGTGGAAATCTTCCTGTCTTTACACCACAGCCTGTGAGTATAAATGAAGAAGATATATCACTGCAGAATTTATTTTCCCTAATTCACACATATATTTTTTGGTGCTGTTGAGTTATGCTATATTCAGATCAGAAATTTGGTAATGAATTACCTCATTGATGTATATGCATATCAGGAGCATATTTGGCAGATTTGTAGTAACTCATACCAAGTGTAAAGTGAACTTAATTGATTTGGATGTATGATAGTTTTCACATTGCTTACATGTGACTATTTTTTCTAACCTGTGGTGGTGAATGATAGAATTCCATTATGATTTTTTCCTACCATGATGTGTTTCCGTAAAAACACAGGCAATGGGGTAGGTCACAGGAGCAAGACTAGTCTTGATTAATTATATTTAGTCAACTAATTTATTAGAATTTTAACTTCATGTTTAATGAACAGCCCTGTGAAACTTTTACTACAAAATTATGAAACTTATTAAAGCAGTTGATATTTGCAGTAAATTATTTTGTCGTTATTGTTCTTTTCACTGTAGAAACTGTTGCTCTTTTCGTTGTAGAAACTGGCTTTCTCAGGCTTTTTACTCTCCTTAGGGTGACATCTTTAATCTCTCTTTTTCTCTTCTAGTGCCTTGTTTGTCTCTATTCTATGGGATGGTCTAAACAATAGGAACCTTACTTTTCTAAATGTGACTGCATTTAGTGATTGAGATTTTCAAAGTTATTAAGGATAAATGGGTGCATGATTTCCAGTGGAAATATTAAGAACTTGTGACTAAATCTCTAGCTTGTGATTTCTTTTCAGAAAATATAATTATTAATGTATATTTCATGCCAGATACATTAACACTTAATAATTTATGGTGGAGGTGTTATATTTGAAATCTGAAAGCAGCCCATGCCTTCTACAAGCACAGAAGAGGTTAATGTGTATGTCTCAAACACTGATATCTGGAAAGTCATGGACCCAACCAAGAACTGTTGGTAAGAACATGCCTTGAGAAAGAAAATGATTTGACTGGAAAAAGGGGCCATACAGAGGTACTGCAACACTTTTCTGGGACAAACTTCCTTGTACCAGTTCCTAGAGATAAGCACAACACAGTACAGCACACATGCAGGAATGAAGTTAACCCAGTAGTGGGGGCACCAAGGCCATTAAGGTCCCCTGAAGCTCTTGGACGTGTTTCCCGAAAGGTTTAGAAGAATGAATTGCACGTGGTAACTAATTTGCTTTTTAGCATAAGTGAGAAACTCAGGTGTTTCCCTGAGGACCTTGAACACCAGAGAGCTCAAATAAAAAGCCGATGCCATTGCTGACTTTCAGGCAGTGTGAGCTGTCAGGAAACTAAGATAGAACTGTGAAGCCTTGAGAGTATGGGTAACAGAAATGTATGATAAGGCCTCATTTCTGATCTCAGATCGCTAGGTCAGTTGCTGTGTTATTGAACATCTCCATCTGAAGTGATAGGAGGTCAGCTTGATCCACCACCTCCAGCTTTGTGAGGCTTGCAGCAAAATGCTGCTGCACTGACTCTTGGCTTGGAAGTGCATATTGCTACATGAGGCTGTGGGCATCGTACAGAGCGTGGAAATTGGATGGTCCAGACTTAAAACCAGAGTGATCAGAGTAAGATCCTTATTCTGCTAATGTAAGCTAATATTTTTTAAATACTGCAGAGTAGCAAAAAGAAATACGGTGAAAAATAATTACATTCAACCTAGATAGAAACTGGAAGGGAAAATGTATAAAGTGTCTGGGAGTCTTGGGAAGATAAAGACTGGGAAAGTAAAATTCTCTTTCTGTCATACCTTTTCTTTCATGGTTCTTAGGATTAAAGTCTTTAATCTGGGCAAATAACTGAACACTGGCAGACATTGCCAGAGAGG
>JAHLSL010013749.1:3365376-3413071 GCA_025920805.1 Petroica traversi
GTTTGAAGGCAGAAAAATAAAACAGAGATGATAGACAAATTAACAAGGCTTTTATATGTGTATTAGTTTTTGCTCACCAAAGTCACACTGTTTGAGTCCTCTCCTCATTTGAAGGCTCAGAAGCAGGTACTGCAGATAATGACTGGTATTTTTGCAACATTTATTATTCTTTGCTATGTATTTGAAATAAAGAAAAACACAATATGCATATACTTAATCCTAAGTTCCACTCCCTGCTTCAGAAGTGATTAATGTATTTTATCTGCCAATTTCCCTTCCTTCCTCAATGCACTGGCTGTTAGGTTTCAGTCATGCTGTGTTTAAATTCTTTTTACAGCCTTATGGATCCAAGATGCCCCTCTGTGCAGCAGCCTAGTCCCAGCATGTAGTATGGAAAATATTGCTATCTAATCAGCTACTAGGTTACTCCCCACTCTCAGTAAGTGCTAAAAGCATCCTTTTGCCTATTATCTTCATTCTGATTGGATTTTCATGAGATGAAGACTGATTTTTTTTTTAAGTCTGTATTTTTACAGAAGCTATAATCTGAGAATTTTCTAGTAATACCAGAAGGTGTCTTCAGTATTCAGGTGATGCCAAAGATCATGATTTTTTGAATAGTGTGCATCTTCTGGGTTTATAGGAAAGCCTTAGCTATGGCTTAGCATTTATTAACTTTTTGTTTTTGAGAAAGAAGAAAGAGTTAGGAAGCTGAACTACTTGTGTTACCCTCTAGGTAGTCAGGTATTAGCAGGTACATATATAGGAGAAAAATGGTAGAGAACCATTTAGAGAACATTTGAAAAAACTAAGCCAGAGAAACACTGGGAAAAAAAGCTGCAAAGGGAGATTTGAGTAAGGAACCACATGAATATAGTCACTGTCTTGGAAAGAGAAAATAACCATTTTATGCATTTTATGGACTATATTACTGAGTGTGAAAAAAGGAGACGAATAGAGAAGTGCTGGTGTAACCAGAGGCTCTCAGTTGGGCAAAGCAAGGGCTTTATGTATGATCAATTCATTTGAAAATTGTTTTGGGGAATCAAAAGAACAAGGAGAGAATGAGAAGTAGGGGAAGCTGTAGGTGGAATTCTTGAACTTTTGAAAGAAAAGTTGTGGAACACGGATCTTGTAAGATAAAATAATATTGCAATGTAATGTAATGTAAATAATATTGGACATTATTTCTTAGAGCTCTGTCTGAAAAATGATGGATAAGTGTTATCTCCAAGGAAGTGGGAAGAAACCTGGCCTAACCAAAAAAGTGAATTACAAAAAGCAGCAGTGCATTATAGTAGCTGGAGTAGCACTACATAGGAGCAGATGGGGAAAAAACCTTCTTCAGGCAGATGGATGAAGAGGCACACTTTTTTTATTTGCTATTACAAATAACTGAGTATGGTCAATTACAGCTTTTCTCTTGATGTCTGCCAAGGTGAATTCTCCAATAAGGTTGTTAATTTTGCTTTGTAAGCACATCTAGTAATTGACTTGAATGATGGGTAAAGACAATTATGGTTCTTATTCCACTCCCCCACCTCCTCTGAGACACTCATCTCTTCAGCTGTGGTGTAGCCTTACAAACAGTTGAAGCAGCAATAATAATTCTTGAGTGACCAGAAATATCCTGAAGAAATTTTGAAATTATATAAAAATATTTTTCTGGCTGGATCCAGCAAGAAAATGGATGCTCCTTCACTTCTTCATGTCTCTTGTGCTATGATGTGCTCCTGTTCCCCTTCAGTGTGGCTGTCAATTCATTAAGCCACATGTTCCTTTACCTCATCAAAGGGAGAATTCTGTGTCAGAGAATGTCTACAAGCCACTGGAAATATGGGGTTGGAAGACACACACGTTGTTAATGATTAAAAAGTAGCACCAGTTGTTGCTTCTGAAAATAATCAAGAGGAAAATTAGTCACTACAAGATAAATGTATTGCCACTTGAGAGAAATGTGGCAAGTTCTGTTATACAATTTTGGTTATGTCTACTTTCCAGAGATGTAACAATCCCTTAACTTTTTCATAAGCCACATTTGCTATTTCAGCAGTTAAATATACATAAAATTGTGACTAATCTTCTTCTTTTCTCTTGTTTGTGCCTGCTGATTTAACTGCTTGATTTCTTGATGTCAATGGTCATGGAGTGAAAGAAAAAATATTATTTTCAATACAGATTTTAGTTATGTATTAGAAAATACCTCTTTCCTCAGTCATCAGATTTTAATATTCATCTATGCTCTAATCTAATATTTTACAAAGAAAGGGAGTCTGAGTTTGCATATGGTGCTGCTTTTCTCTGTCCACAGAAGAACTTATTGTAATTAAAGATCATTCAGCAGAGAAACGTTTATTCATGTGATACTGTTAACTTGTTTACCCATGACAAACTCATTAAAATCTGTTTTCCAGTGTTAAATTTTCCTTCCACCTTTAAAACACATGTATAATCCTACTGTGTTCTACCTCTTTCTTAATCTTGCCACTGGGTGTACTAGAATCACATCGTTTAAGCACAATTAGAGGATGACTCAGAGAGGATGAACATCAATCAGATTCACAAATTTATAGAGATCCTTTTTTAATATAGGTATAGAAGTAGATAAATAATCCTCACAATCAGTAGTTTTTTTCATTAGTCTGTACATTTAGAGGCAGGCATAAGCATAATTCTGCTGCTGATACATCTCTGGTTATTACTGGGTTTGCAATTCAATTACCCAAAGAGCCTCAAGTACCATTGATTATTCATGGGATTCTTGGGTTGGGCTGGCTACAAAACTACTCATTAATCCCTTGAGTGCCCCTGGGCAGTCAATGTGCATCTACATAGCAAATCTGCTGCAGCTGGCGAATATAGCAGGTTTTGGATGCTGAAGTGGTTGGAATGAAGGCAGAGCTCTGGCCAGGTCACAGCCACCAATGGCTGATACTCTCCAGCATAATAATTCTGTTCAAAACCACTTAGCTGTGGGCCTTCTGAAAACAAAGTACCCAAACAGCTACATTAGCCAGAACCGGGCGGCTCAGTAGACAGCCACACAACTCTGTGTGACTTATTAAGGAAATGGAGGAAAAAATCCCTCTCATAGCTTGCATTTGCTGCATTGAAGAAATTGTTAGTTTGTTCAAATGTACATCTGTAAGAGAAGAGCTTCTAGTTTGCCACAGTGAAGGATTTTAGCTGCTTGAGGTGCTTTTATCCTCATTCAGCCTTCTTGGAGATCAATACAATGCCCGTTTCCTTTGCCATGAAATATTAGATAGTATTAAGACTGCTTGGAGAGCAGGACATACTATTTCTTACTAGCTAGAGTTTTAGGATCATGTTTTGGAGTAGTTGAGTAACAGCAAGAACAAAAGAAGCATGATTTTCTGTGCTGCTGAAGTTCCTAGACTGACAAAGTCTATAACCTTCATAGTTCACACATGTTAATTTTACGTATTTTACTGCCACAATTAACTGTGCTCATTGCTGTTTTTGAGGGATTATCAAGTTAATTCAGCACAGTTTGAAGGAAGTTCCCTTTTTAATCTAGTCTTATGGTGCCTAGCACTCATAAATTTACATGTATCAGACCAGTACAAAATCTGTGATTACAGTGAATTCACATCCAAATCAGATTAACCACAACAGTCAGTGAAAAGTCTGCACTGATAATTTACTGCTTCCAAATACAATCACACTGCAGTTCCTTAACATGAAAATAAAAATTCCATTATTTATTATGTAACTGACAAAGCCCTTGCAGACCAGAGCAGTCCAGGCTGTGCAGTCCATATAGTCAAGTTTTCTACAGAAGAATGCTGAAGACATACCAGTAGATCTGTACATCAATTCTGAATTAGGTTGGTATATATCTAGAGAAGCTTGCTCAACCCTAATTTTATGATGTTTGACTCAAGGCAATGCTTTCTGTGCATTGCTTCTGAGTGGTTGCTTTTACTTGAATCTCTTTCCCAAGTAAGGCAGACATAAAGCCAGAATGAACAAAACTAGTGATGGACTCTAGATTTTTCACGAGGCCTATCTTTTTGCAGGTATGATTTTGCATGCACACATACATTTGTGTCCATCTACATACACCAGTGTATTTCCATGCTATATATCTAAATATATAGTGTGGAGAAAGAGAGAAAAGAAGGAGGGAGAAGGATATGAAGCTGTAGCATTACAGACTTTTCTAATTAATACCTTTTGTGTCAATGCTTGTGTCTTTCTCAAGGTGGGTTGCTGTGTGGTTTCAGCCCAGCTGGAGACGAAACACAATGAAACTGCTTGCTCAATCCTCTCTCTCTCCCCTAAACCCCAGTGGAATGGGGAGTAAAATAACACTTGAAGGCTGAGACACAAATTATTTAATAATTAAAGAAAAAGTAAAATACAATAATAACAGTAAAGAGCAATACCAATGATAATAAAAAGGGAAAGATAAAGAGCTGCAAATAAGTGATGCACAATACAGTTGCTCAGCACCCACAGGCTGATCTCAGACCCCACTTCACAAATTCAGAACAGGCTTCCCTCCTGGGTAACTGCCCCCAGTTTATATAGAGGACATTCAGTGGTTTGGAATATGCCTTTGGTCAGTTCAGGTCACCTGTCCTGGCTGTGCACCCTCGCAGTTTCTTTTGCATCCTTCCTCACCATCAGAGAATGAGACAAGAAAAAGAAAAAATTCCTTGACCCAGGACAAACACAATTAAGCAAAAACAAAAACACCAGTGTGCTATGAACATTATTCTCATTCTGAATCCAAAAACAGCATTGTAACAGTGACTGAAGAGAAATTAAGTCTGTTCCAGTTAAAACCAGAACAGACGCTAAAACTGGTACTTATATGCTTAATATATTGATCATATGGTATCGATGTTGCATCCATTTATGAAGTGAAGCTGTTAGTCCATCTCTGTGAGATCTACATGTAGATTGTTGTGAGTTTACAAGATAGGAAACATTTTTTTTAGTGGCTTTGAGTTTTAAATTAAAATGTGACAATTTCTCCCTACTACATGTGGTCCTTGGTGCACATGTGGTCAAAAGATCTTGAGAATCTTTTCTGGTAAAGTTGAAACCAGAACAAAATAATTGCGAGCACTGATATAAAGACAGTTCAAAAGAACAAACTTCTTACTTTCTTGCTTGGTTTTTCATTCAGAGGTTCCTCGAGACTTGGGAAAAGTAATTCCTGAACTTGGAAGACTGACCCATTGCATTCACTAAGGGGCAATATCATTTTGGCACCGAGTCATTTAGTGGCTTGTCAGAAAAAACATGTATAACATATGGAGAGAAAATTATGTCTATTTCATGGTGAAGAAAGACATGGGTGGTACTAAAGAATTGTATTTGGTGCAGAAAATACAAAGGACAGTACATTTCTGGTCAGGCCACAAAGGTTCATTTCAAGGTCAGCAGTGTTCCTATAAGTACTTGGGTACTTGGGAAATGCCTTGCAAACAACCTTAAAAATACTTAAGCACCACAATAAGGCAGGTCAAAAAGCCCCAACAAAACGAATGAAGCATGTCTTTGCAATTGGAGTGGAAATCTTCTGTTTATTTCGAACTCCATTCTTATTTATCTGGTTGCTAATGTCCAATGGACCTACTTAGGTGTTTAATGTTAGGCCTGTGTCTAACTGCCTTGTCTGAGCAGAGCCAAAATGTTGACCTCTTGAAGAAGGGAGATGTGACCTTTAGGCAGCACTTGTGGAACTCAAGCAACATTTGTGTCTCCTGGAAGAGCAAAATCCAGGTATTCAAACAAAAAGAAAAATGAAAATGCACAGTAAAAAATATAAAACCTCCATAGATATTCAAGAGACTATGATAAATATAGTTTATTTCAAGCTTTGATAAAGCTTAAGGCCAAGATCAATCAATTATGTAAATATAGCTGGAAGACCAAATAAGTCCAGAAGAAGTTATATTTGTGATATTAATTTCTGATTTACAGTTATCAATTAAAAAATTATGATTGTGGAGACAAGTTATACAGAACTTTTGTAGCTATTGGAAAGTTGTGGAACAGCAGGTGAGTGTTGCTGAGACTGAAAAGTACCACTGTCTTATAAATGCCTTTGTTGAGAAATCTGCAAAATCCCAAGCAGAAATAGCTCTTACAATCCAATACAGAGGGGATTTATAATTTATGAAGCGGTTTCAGGCAAGCTGAAGTACATTTAGAGATAAAAGAGACTTTTCTTCATCATGCTATGGGATGTTAGTTCCTGTACTGCACAGGTATAATTTTAATAGTATACATCTGGCTAAACACAACATTCCTGGCATGGGCCAAAAACCAGTGAATATGTGTTAGAGATTTCTAAAATCTAATAGAGGATTTGAAAGCATATCACAAGAGAAATAATCTTCAATGTTGACATTAGTGTTGTCAGAACCATCAGGACCTAGCAGGCCAGTCAATCAGACAAAATGGTTGAGTCAACCAGTGCTTCAATTCCTTCATGTCCTGAGCATTTTATTTCTATTCCAAGTCCTATTTAGTCTTGATAACCTAATTCAGAGGAATCTGAGCATCTCTGAGCAGCAGCTCACTGGAATGGGTATTTCAATTATCTACCCCATTTTTTCACTGTCAAACACCAGAATGTAATGTGACAATTTAGGAGGCAATGCTTTGAAATATGGCTAGAAATTTGTTTTTGGAAGAATTTACCATTTTCTAGCACAGCTTTTTGTTCATTTTTTTGGTGGTTTTGTCTGTTTCTTTATTATTGATTTAGAAGAGCCGACATTCAGTAATTCTTGGACTTCTCTTCTTTTACAAGGAACTTAAAATTTAAAATCTCAGACAACCTCTGGTCAAGTGTGATATTTCTGCAATTGAATGTGGAAAATCCAGTACTGTGCTGAAAATAATCTGTAGGATTAAATACTAAAAAAGGGCCTGGTAGATCTAGCTGCCTTTACAACATGTACTATAAATAGTCATTTTAAAGGGAGTTTAGGGGGACAGAATCATGTCTTTCAGCTGGTGTGATTAATGGGGAGATGGCTCTGCTGCTGAAAAGCTTGTTTTATGTTTTAGCTCTGCTCTTCCATCTTGATGATTTTTTTGCCTCAGGGTAGCTTCAAAATAATTTTAAGTGAGTTCACTGGTCTCACTGTCAAGTCACTGCTGTAGGCCAGACTGGAAATAAAATGTCATCATTTCATTCTTCCATTTTACCCCCTTTCAAATGCTTAGAGAAACAGCTCTTGCTTCCTGTTAAAACTCGACTCATCACGGCTCTGTGCATCTAGTGTTTGTTTAATAATGTTTAGCAGACCTGTGAATGTGTAGCAGTGCATATGGCATACCATCATGTCTTTCAGCCTCTGTGAAGATTACTGTCCTCTCTGAGAGTCGAGATGGAGAAAGGTTCCACTCTTTAATTCCATGGTTTGCATTCGACCCTTGAAAGAGATAAAACACTGACATCATATGTTTGGGAGTGAAAATGTGAATGCTGGGCAATCTCTTCCTGTCTTCTTATCTGGAAGCACAATCTCAAAAGGCAAAATGCCTCATCATTCATTCCAGCAAAATTACACTGTCATTAGAAAACAGATGTGAGGAAAGCAAGGCACTTTGATTTTTCCTGTGTGTTACTGTCTATCAAAATGTGTTTGAGAGAATATTGCTTTGACTATATAAAAAAGAATTTTAAAATTAATAGTGCTCAGGGCCAATTTTTCAAACATCATTCATAAAATCTAAACAGTACAATTGCCATACCTCCCTTGGTGTGTTGTATTATACAGCATTATCTCATGTTTGCACCAAGGTGAGCAGCTTTGCTTAAACTGCAACGTCACCCATTTTGTCTGGAAATAAAATATGGATAGTTTCTTCCTTCCTTTTTTAACTTTTTTCTTTTTTTTTTCTTTTTTCTTTTTATTTTTTAATCTGTCAAATAATTAGAAAACACAGAAAAAATTATTTTGGATAGCTACAAATCCAGAAAACTAACTTAGAGTTACTGTCAAATAGCTGCAGCAAACCAAAGGAAGTTTCCTTCAGGGTGATTTATGGGGCAAGAGATACTGAGTTGTGTTAAAGCTGACCTAGGAATGAATTTCTGTAGCTTAGATTGTCTTTCTGGAGTTTTCTCTCCCAGACTGTTTCCAGGAGCAAGGGTAAACCTCTGCTGCATGGGGACTGTGAGATACCAGGGCAGCTCCTGAGAAGTTGTCAGCAAACCTTTCTTTCTCACATCAAAACCCTAAACTATTACTGCTTTAAAATCAGGAGTGATTTAGGCAGGAGAGGTTAGTGAATGACTAGCAAATTGTACGCCACGTGGCTTGGGTATGTGAATGTAGAAACGGATTGTTTTATTTCAATTTAAATAGCAGAGGCAGCCGGAGTTATCACACAGATTTGATTGGTGTGGTGTGAAAGATAAGGTCATCCCTGACAGCATGGGGACAGACACTCAGACAGCAAAATGCTGAGTGCTAGAGGTGTAGCAAAGCACTGCTGTGATAATCCATGGAACTTGTCATTGCCTGAAATTGTTCTGGGGTGTACTGAGATTATGTGTGGAGGTTACATGGGCAAAATAGATTTCATACACAGCATGGCCCACTTCCTAAGAACACCTCTTCAAGAGGGAAAAATGGTTTATATTCTGTACCTGAGCCTAAACCTAGGGACTAGGCAGTAATAGAACTGAATTCAAGAGCACTTTTATCCTGAGACCTGAAAGTGCATTTCCTTGAACTGACCAGCACAACACACTGCTGCTCCCATTCATGCTGCTGTCCAGGGATGGGAAAGGAAACCTGCCTGTCCCCAGGGGCTCAGTGATATTGGGCACCTGATGCATTTTTGAGCCAGCTCATTTTGGCACAAGATTCACTGGAGCACAGAAGATTAACTTTCTGAAAATGAAAGGGACAGATAGAAGAAGAGGAACTGCTTATCAAATATGCACGTTTCAGATGGAAATCACACTCCGTAAAAAGATTTTAGATTGCTGTGAGCTCTCTGGAGTGCTCCTGACAATGTGTTATCAGGTCATGTTTGCATGACAGTGGCAGGCCATGCAGGAAACATTAAGCCATGTGACTTCTAAAACAGAATCAATCAAGTGAACAGTACAGATACTGAAAACCAGTTTCACCTTCATAAGGTCTGGTTATCTGTGCATCAGACATGAGGTTTGTCACCCCATTTCAGTCTGACCAAGTTCAGTGCTGCATTGAGAATTTTAATGAATTGATATTGTATTATGTATGAAAGATGACACCGAGATGATTTCACAAAAACCAAGTCCCCATGAAATATGAACTATTACTGGAGGCTTCACCCCTCACTTAGCTCACATATAATGCCCATTTAAAAGGCCTTTGTCTTGTTAAGCTTTACAAGTTTGTGTAAGGCTTTCCATTATCCTTAAGCAATGTTAGAACTGTAAATGAGGGGCTGACACCAACAGTTCAGAGTTTTTATGACACCAAGGTAACAAGACCATGCTAAACACAGAGAATTAGTATTCCCAGAACTCTTCTTACTGTCACACAATTATTAGCTCATAGATATTGAGTACATTCTGGAAACATGATCAGACCTCAAGGAGAGTTGACTGTCCCTGCTGTGAGCAGTGAAATCATTTTCACAGAATCACAAAACAGGTAAGGTTGGAGGGACCACTGGAGGTCATCTAGTCCATCAAACAGAGTCTCCTAGGATTTTTCACTTAAGACTGTGTCCAGACTGAAGAATAACTGAAAACAGACGTATACTGCCACTAGCTTTCAGTCAAAGTTTTACTCTCAGTTTTGCTTAAAAGCTGAGAAAAGAGTCAGAAATCAAATTAGAGGATTGTCAACTCATGAGTTAATTTTGTGCAGCCTATTAGCAGGATTAAATCACATAGCACTATATTTTTTTGAGTCTGCTATTCCAAAGGTTCCATGGGCTTCAGGAACAGCATCAGAATAACTCTGGATGTAGTCTTCAAGGTTTTGAGTAGGTGGTTTTTAAGATCTTAGATAAACACTTTACATAGTTTTATTTAGTGAAATAATTTCTCTGATCATACCGATATTTCAATTTTTTTTTCAAATGTGTACATATTCTTGAGCTCATTTTCACAAAGACTGCTATATTTGCTTTATTTGCTATATCAGTCGTTAAGTAGAAGACCGTATGATACGTCTCTCTGTTTTAGGATACTAAATTTCAGTGCCCTTCCTATTGTGTGACAGTTATTCTTCCCATTAAAAAGAAATGTCAGCCTTTTATGAATGTGAGGACGACTGAATAATTACTTCTACATTTCACTCTCCCATATAAATACAAAGGTTTACAAGCTCCTTCACTTTCTTATGCTGTTTGCTGAAAATTAGGACCTACAAAAAGAGAGAAGAGGTAATATAAAATACATGAGAGATTTGAACATAGAAAGAGGAACAGGCATTTTAAAAACCTTTGTGTACTCTTTAATATCTGTTTAGGAAATTTTGGATCTCATTTTGAAGTCTATTTTTCCTAATTTACTTCTAAGTTTGAATTATCTTTCTGTTTAAGTATTTTTTTCCTGCTTTTCTGAAGGTTTCCTCTTTTTTTTTTTTCCTTTGGAGAGGGGGATGGGGTTGTAGCTATTACATTGTATGGAAACACTGTGAGAAATTCACTGTACAGATCTTCTTTAAATTTCCTTCATGTTCTGCCACGTCAGGCATTCAATTTTATCAGCATAACCAACTTGTTAACTTTTGATAGTTAAAGAAGTATTGTCTGTGGAATATCGCTTAGACTATTCTTTTGCTCTCTGAAAGGGTGTTTGAAACCTGAATCATGCATCACACATTTTATGTGTGCAAAAAATTAAAAGCAAATTTGGGGCAAAGCATTGTATCAATATATTCATACCCATCTTTCCAGTGTTGCAGTGAATGGTGACTCAAATAACCTTTTGGTTTTGGTCACATGTATCATTTTGGATGCTGAAAAGGTTGTTTTCGATCAAAAGGTTAAGTAGTTGTATGTGATTCTGAGCCTAAGAAGGCTTTCCCTTTAAAACCATATGTTAAAATCCTTCATTAAATTTGTTTTTGCAACAAAAATGAAAAAAACATGCTTCATTTGAATGTAAATTTAAAATAGCCTTGAGAGGTGATGACAATTTAAATAGTTCCCCTCCAACTATATTTTCCTGTATGTAAGGCTAACAGTCACTAGAATTATGTTATACGTGGCTTCAAAAAATAGATCCACATTAAAAAAACCCCCTCCAACTCCCCCCCAAAATAGCAAAGTAACAAAGTAACCCTCTTAACTGAGCCCCTCCCCAAAAAATCCAAACCCCGAAATAAACAAGAAACCCCTGACCAGCCAAACAAACCAACTTAACAAATGAACAGAGAAGAAACAGGATTAGCCTGTGGGAAGACAGGAACATCTTTCTGCATCTTGGAATTACAGCTCAAGTTAATGGTAGCTAGTGGCATTGTAATTAAGGCAGAGTGATGAATTTGTTGAGTTAATTGCAGGAAGTCTGCATGTTGTGTTTGATGCAGCTGCACTTTGAATTTAAAATATATGTTTGTCATGGTGCTCCTGATAGAAAAAAAATGCAATCAACTTCTTTTTCTTTTGCCTTTAATCACATGACTCATAATGTAAGGCTTATTGAGGATTTTTATCATTAAGAAGAGCTTTGAATCAACATGACCTTATTGAATGTCTAAGGAAGGATTACATAAAACATGTTATGATTTTTTTTCCCTAAAGTACCAAAAGCATATTTTTATTTCAATAACAACCATCAATAGGAAGTTTAAAGAGTATTTCTTTTTTTATTAGTATTTTTCTCTTTATTTTAATGCCTCTTATATACTGTAACAATATAAAGCCTGTCAATTAACTCCACTGCCCTAATTAACTCTGTAAGTAGGAAAAAGAAAACAGTGCTTGAAAGACTTTTTAAAAATTATTTTTAAGGAAAAAACACAGTGAAAAATTAATTGCTAACATTCTCAGTGACATTAGTGAATAGAACTGATATCAGGAACTTTCCTTCTCTTATCAGACCTGTAGTTTCCTGATACCTTTCCTTACTTTTACCCCTATTTTTTTTATACTAGTGTAGATTTTGGCAACCTTGTTTCCCATTAAGTGGAAGAGAGGATTTCATTTGCTTATTTCTTCTTAAGAAATTTAAGCTCTGTAGATGATATAGGCCATCTGTGATGTCACAATACAAAATTACATGATTCATAGTGTCATAAAATGATTTGGGTTAGTAGGGGCCTTAGTCCAACCCTTCTGCTGTGGCCAGGGACATCCTTCCCCAGACCAGGGTGCTCAAAACTCTATCCAACCTGTTTACGAGCACTTTGAATGACAGGGCTTCCACTACTTTTCTTAGCAAACTGCTTCAGTCTAACCTCTTCCTGGTATCCTGTCTAAACCCACTGCTACCTATAGGCCCTGGTAAAAGTCTGGCTTTGTCTTTCCTGAAGGCCCCCTTTATATATGAAAGGTGCAAGCCTCAAGCCTGTCAAGGTCCCTCTGGATGGTGTCCCTTCCCTCAAGTGAATCAACTGCACCACTCAGCTTGGTGTCTTCTGCAAACTTGCTGAGGGTACAGTCAATGCCACCTGCTACGTCACTTATGAAGACCTGAAATAGTATTGGATCCTTGAGAAACATTACTTCTTTTTGGTTTTGAGCAACCCTTTGGACATCCAGAGAGTTTTTATCCATCTCACACTCAACCCGTTAAGCACACATGTCTGCAGTTTAGAAGAAAAAATACTGTGAAGATCATGAATGAATTCAGAACATGAATAGATTTGGCATTCTACATTTTAGCAGAATGAAGATTTATTAGAGCATCCCCGAAAAGAGTTTCCTGTCATCTTTTTGCTTTAGTGAGTTTGGAGTATGAAGAGCCAGTTACAGTACCATTAAATTACCTGCAATGGTGGAACATTAATATCTACAGATAATAATTCAACATGAAATCAGATGAAATAAAGGAAGATAAACTCACCTCTTTCTTCTCTAGGACCTAAATATGCAGCCTTAAGTATGATGTCCACTCTGGGTTAAATTCTAAACTATTTTTACTGTTGGAAAGTGTGATTGTGTGTTGTTGCTAATTCAGATTCTGCAAAAGAAAGTGCATACGCACAAGTCTGCCAACCACACTTGGAAAACTGTCATATGGAATTAGTTGGAAGTATTTGGGTAACCAAGAATAGTGTATTTTGGCTTTCAATATTTGAATTTTTACTCTGTTGTGTTTCTTGTGCTTCTTGAATCGCGTATTGTTTCAGGTTATAGTGTTATTTGTAACTACATGCGACTTTTCGCTTTTTCAGCTACATTTTATTGGATATGAATCTGTCTTATTGCAGTGCCATGTCTTAAAAGAAGACTGCTTCCCTTACTCTAGTAATACACTAATAGTAGTAGTACAGGGAATTAAACTTTCCATGTTATATTTGGTTGCTTTTCCATTTTTCTTTTTCCAAACACAGAATTTAGTTTTTAAACTACTTTTTCTCTTCTTAAAAACTTCCAAAATCTACTTATTTTTAAAAGACAAATTGTGTTGTTAACTCTCAGGAGATTACAAGCATAAGACATTTTTTCCAAAATAAACCATTGTCTTTTCCTCTTTACTTGCTTTTGGCTTCCACCATGAAATAGTGTTGCTGGTTTAACTCCCTGGCAATCTGACTCGTTTGTGTGTGGGGGGGCCAAATTAATCTGTGCTTTTCTTCATGAACTTCAAAGGAGTTCCATCAGGCATGAATCTGATGCATGTCTTCTCTTTCCAAGACACTGAATTAATTTACTCAACAGGAAAACATTCATAAAGGAATAAAGTATGTATTTCCTGTATTAATACAGACATATTATGTCACTTCCAACAAAAGATATTGATTTCCAAGTACACTATAAAAGGGCACTTTTCATTCTGTACCAACTTAGCATGTATACAGTGATTCTAAAGCAAAAGGTCCAGTTAGGATGAATTAAGTTGCATAATTTTTAGGGGATAAGGGAATTACTGAAATATTGTACTATTGTATTAACTCTTGTATTAACTTCAGTACTTGCAGTTCTTAAAATTCCTTTAATATCTTCAATATAAATTTGAAATTCTGGCAAGATAGGTTAAATACACTAAAGTTTCTTAAAATAAAATAATCTGCTAAAGGCCCCTTCTGTTGCATTGCCATATAAGGGTTTGAATTTCCCAAAAGTAGGGAATAAATTTACAGAAAGTTGATGGAGAAAGACAGAAGGCAACGGAAATATTCCTGGAAAGGAAATCACTGCAGTTAGGAAATGTTGGAAACAACAGACTCTTGTGGTCTTAGCTGAAACAATTTGGCAGCCTTGGAGGAAAAATTGTTCACAGCTTATTGAGCTGAGGTGAATTGTTTTCTTTGCTAGAGGAAAAAGAAGTTGTAAAGAAGACAGGTAAGAATGAATGGAAAGTGCATGAATGCTATTAAGAGTTTGCATGCAAGCTGGAAGGCAGAATATGCACATCTTAAAAATCTGAAAAATTCTCCCTTCAAAAGAGTCAAGCGTATCTCCACAGTATGTTTTGGACGCAGTTATCTATCTGGAATGGCACTGTGATTACACACAGAGTAATCATGAAATTGTATTTGTAACTTCTTGATTGATTCAAAAGAATGAATTCTTCATCCTCTCCTAAGACAGATGACACTTTTCTCCTTGGTCTAATGTAAATTCTCTGTCAAATATAATTCCACATTTACTCTTTAACATTTAGCAGATTTACCTCTTTAGAAGGGAAACTTGAGGGTGTCAGGCAGTCTTTAACGGAAGAAACCTGCTGTGTGGGAACAAATAGAGTAAAGCAAAATTGCACTTTGAGTGAGCCAAAATAAGTATACCTGGGTTTCTTTAATGGTGAA
Source organism: Petroica traversi (assembly GCA_025920805.1). NCBI lineage: Eukaryota > Metazoa > Chordata > Aves > Passeriformes > Petroicidae > Petroica > Petroica traversi. The sequence continues at coordinate 3,380,301 of JAHLSL010013749.1, forward strand.
GAGACTAGTTAAATAATTCCTTTAATGCTTTTCACTTCCTTTACCATCTTTGCAGGTTTTTTTTCACAAAAGAACAGTTTGTCCTTGGATAAAATTTGCCGAGAAGCAGGCTAAATCAAAGGGGCTAAGCTAGGTCCTGCCCTAGGAATGCAGTCTGCTACGGGGGAACTGCAAAGAAGAAATTGCAGCCCAGGGCCCCTCACTCCCTCCTCTCACTGGTAACAGGGGCGTGTAATGGGCAGCTGAGGAAGGAATACTTTCTCTCTGATGCTCTGTGTGTCTCTCCTCCTAGGAAGGAGGAAACAGAGGCTTCAGGTTCCTCCCCAGCAGGTTGCTCCCCAGTATAATCACATTTTACGAGTTTACGGACAAGTACACACAGACTCCTTCTCACTGTTTACAGCACACATCACAGCCTCTGCTCTCAATGTCAAAAGGAGACAAGCTTTAATTTACACAAGAGGTCAAATATCTTTTATATTGTAGACAGTCCTAGTTCTCATCTCTTTCAGAGAGAGTTGTGACCACTGGACTATTTTGTTGACTTCTGAATTATTTATTGAGGGAAATATAATTTATGGATACCCAGACCCGTCTCTTTACAGGCAACTTGAGTTGTTACAATCAGAGCTGTCAGAGCTGGGTTTTCATCTCACCCAATTAAGAGGTACCCGTTTATGTAGTCTGACCCCAAATTCACTGTGTAATGGATATACTGCACCTGCTATGTTGGACACATTAGGAATATGAGACATTTTAGATACCAATTATTGCTTCCCATATTTTTGACTAGCAAAGTGTTAACAAAAATAAACTACTAATTTACAATGAGAAAAAACATCAGAAATGTTTGCAGTGCATTTAAATAAAATATTAGAGATTTTCTCTGCATGCTTGTTTTGCTTCCCGTGCTTCTAAAACTTTTATTTTTCCTTCCTGCCCATCATCTTTCAGAAGTAGATCTATGACTTTATGCATTCACTGGCAGATTTGCTAACTATGTCCATGCATTCCTTTACACCTTGCAAGACTGTAAATGTATTCCAATGCCAGGCTGTCAGAGGAAGCCGTGGATGTGGGATACTGCAAATCAGAGGTGTGGTAGGAGAGACAAGTGTGTGCAGCAGATAACTGTACTTGATTAGCTAGATTTAAATAGTGTTGGAAGAATTTGCCAGGTGAAAATAAAAATTGTCAGTTCAGTTTAATTTCATGGTGAATCAAACAAGGAAATTAGATTCTGCTACTCTACTAGTTTGACATCTACAGTAAGTGACAATTAGAGATGATGAGAGAACTTATATTTATTTCAAAACTCTAGATTTCTTTTTTTTTCTGATGTAACTTTTATTTATCTTTGCTCAGAAATATAAGTTATTATTATTTGATTGACAAGTTGTGGATTTCAGGAATTCATTATTATATTAAGTTCATTTTGATAGAGTATTGCAGTTAAATTTAGAGGCAACTTGAAGTCTGCATTTTATTGAAATAATTTCTTGGGATGAGGCATATCAGCCACAAGTACTCTACAAGGAATAAAAGTGGTAATGCCTCAAACAAGGAAATATTACAGTTTAACGAAGTAAGGATGAAGGAAATGTGAAAGAAATTTCTTTTGCTATATTTGGCCACTCCATTCAATCCTGATTTTCTTCATTACCCTTGGAAAACAGGATTAAATAACAAATCAAAACACAAACACATTCTTTAAAAGCACTCCCAAAGCCCAAATTCTAATTAAGTGAACTTCACAGTTAAATTAAGGTTCAAAGAGCATGAAAAATCAAGCATAACTGAGGCATGAAATGATTGTATATGAGGTTGTATTCACTTCCCAGCCTGTGCAGTGGAGTTTGTATCCAGGAAGGCTTAGATTTACAAGCAACACAGAAATAGCAGGAGGAAATTATTTCCCACCTTATTTTGCTACTTCAGATAGAAATGCAATGTTGTCTGCCAGCTGCAAGGAAGTCATCAAACAAACATAGAAAAATGGAGAAAAAGAATCATTATGACCCATTCTTAAGGGAAAATACATTTCAGATTCTGCAGTAAGTTGCCTTATATTGTAATATGCCTGAAGAAAAGGTATGTATTATTGCTGAAGTTCTCCCTCTGTTAAAAGAAGAAAATATTTGTTTTATTTCATCCTTTATCTTGTCTCTAGCTCTTTTAAGATTTTGAGGGCAGGAATAAAGTGTCTCTATCTACCACTAATTAGGAATCAAACATTTTCAGTCTTAAGTAGCCTGGGAAATTTGCTTTGGTCTCCATTGTTCTCTTTTTCAGAAGGTAGTCTCAAACTGCCAGTTTTCATATTCAGTTAGTTTTAGCTTGTTATACACAGTTGCTCAAATATTCATGTGTCCTTGTTGTGCTGTGTGATTCTTTCATAGTTCATTTGTTTGTGAATAAAAGGAGACATGCATGAGTTCTCTCATATGAACCATCTCCTACTGCCTTCATTCTTATTCTCAAATGCAAACTCTTTAATAGGAAGTTTCATGATTGTTCTCAAATGGGCAGTTATCTGCCATGCCCTGCATAACTGATGTCTGGAAGGGAACTGTCCAGGATAAACATCCCTGGATGGTCTGTTGGGTTTTATTTTTCTCTAAGGATTTCTTTTAAAAATATCTCAAAAGTGGAATTTTATTTTGAATGTAAAAGACTGAAAAAAAATACTATTTATTTAACTGCACTATAATATTTTGAACAACTATCTGGAGGGGCCTACTGGGAAGCTGGAGATGGACTTCTCATCAGGAGTTGTAGTGACAGGACAAGAAGTAATGGGTACCGACTGAAAGGGGAAATTTAGGTTGGACATTAGGAAAAAATTCTTTACTGTGAGGTGGTGAGACACAGAGTGTCCAGGAAGGTTGTGAATGTCCCAGCCCTGGCAGGACCCAAGGCCAGGTTAGATAAAGCCTTCAGTAACCTGGACTAGTGGAAGGTTGGTTGACTTCTTGTATGGTCTGTGTTAGATTTTCCCATTTTTTAAAATATATTTGAGTTTTAGAAAACAGAACAGATAAGATTCGAAGGAAATTTGGCGAAAAATTGTTATGTCACCAAAAAAGATTTGCTTAAGTTTTTTGTTTGTGTGGAGTGTTTCAATTCATACTGTTTGTGGTTTGACAGAGAAAGTTTTAGGAAAGCATATCTTTATGAAGCACATCTTCACAGTGAAGCAGTGAGACCTTGAGTTTTCTTTCAAAAGAGTGCATGTACATGAGCACATGAACGTGAATTGTTGAGATGTTCCTGGATTGGGGATCTGTTTGCAAAAATGAGGCCTGTTTTTTGAAACTACTCTCATTCATAATATCTTTAGAATTTATACCAAAGATATTACAATAAAAGATTGGCTGCATTTTTCAACGTTTTGTTTAAGCTCTTAATTGGAAAACATACAGTTTTAGCAATAACCTTCCTTCTCCCTGTTAGGCATAACTGATCCTGGAAATAAGATTTGGTTCTTCTGAAGATTTCTGAAGAAATACAGTTTATGAAAATACTATTAGCATTTTCTATCAAATTCAATTAAGCATTTATGTGGCTCTAATCTTTACCACTTTTATATGTTTTTATAGATTTGATTTGTTTCCTTTTTTTTACAGTGAGCTTTTAAAATCACACACAAACTTGTGAAATCCTTGTAGAGTTTTGTGGTTTCTTCCCAATGCCAGGGCTCTGAGGTGAAATAATAAAGTCGATACAAGAAGCTGGGTCTTTATCTTGTAATTAAGATTCAGTTAAAACCAGAATACAATTAATTTCAAAATTAATCCAAAATGATTTTAGCATCTTACTTCTGACCAAAAATATTTTTTGAAGCTGTTTCTACAGTTGCTACCGCACAATCTAGATTTCTTTCAGGTGAAAGCTAATCCAATAGCTCAGCTCCATGTGCTCACCTAATGTGGATGCAAAGCCCCAGCTATGCCTTCTTCCTGAGACAGCCTCCAGCTGTGTATTTTGTGAGGACATTCAGTACAGAGTAGCAAACTAATTTTTTTCCGGAATAAATTTCCGGAACAACTTGCAACATAGACAGTGCCCTCAACATCAACTGCTTTGATATTATGATTGCTCCTAGTCATCCAAAGTACTTAATAAATTAGACATAGCTGATTATAGTAACTGAGATACATTTTGATGACTCTATTAAAATGTTAAAAAACCTCTAATGCAATAGTTAAAAGCCAGAGGTAGACTTGATGCCCATGTCCATCTCAGGATGTTCAATACAAGACAGTAAGTAGCAGCAATTAAATCTTTGCTCTAATAACTTTTACAATTTAGTTTTAATATGTCATTCCTACCCACCAAAAGCCTGTTTTCAAAACTGCTTCACATATTTTTTAAGAAAGTTGCAATTAAATTTCACTGTGCTTTGAAAAAAGCTCAGAAGATTTTCTTTTATATGTAATGAACATCTTGCAGTGCAGCTAAGTATGAATACTAGACTATGCATCTGTCCAGGATTAGGTAGTGTGAAAATAATATGTCAGGGTTGACAGCATATTTTATGTTGTGTTTTTATAAGACCTGAAATTGCTGGGTGTGAAACTACTTTATACTCAGTTCATTACACAGTTTAAAGCCAAAAAGTTTTATCAGAAAAAAAAAATAATTAATTGAGCCTCACATGGCTTGTTGAAAGCGTGTGTTCTCCAAATTGCTCAAGAACTCAGCAACTCCCTGGGATTCCATCATGGTGAAAGACTGAGGTCCTGAAACAAACCCTCTGGCTTTCCAGTAGGACCTGCTCTTCTGGGAACAAGGGACAGGATGAGACCTAGAAAACCAGGCCAGTAGCAGTCCTGACGTGCTGCCTGCCAGGTAGATGTGCAGTATTGGCACCTCCATTGCATCTCTCTAAACTTGCCTCCAAAGCTGTCCACACAGATCCTGCCAGAGAGAAGAATCTGGGCATCTGCACCATCTGAGCAGCCCCATTAACAGTGTACATCACATGAAAACCTTTAATATTCCCCAGTGAAATTTTGCCAGTTTATATATTTTTAACAGCTAGGGTTAAGTTAAATAACCCAGCATATCTTCTTGCATAGAATATAATTTTATTTCAGTGAAATTCACATTTAAAACAATCTAAAAGAACTAAGTTTCTTCAAATAAGCTAATAAAAAATTTGCTTTTTCATTAATTCAAGGATTATTGTATAATTATACAGATATAAGTGTGTATATAACCATATTCTGGCACATCATTGGATATTAGCAACCAAAACAAAAAAGCTGCAAAACCTTAGATGTAATTTGTGGATGTTAGATGGTTTCATTAAAAAATGTAAGGACAAATGCAAGAGCAAGGTTATTGTCAAAAGGTACTTTGGAAACAAAAACAGGAACATGAAAACCACCTGCAATAAAGAGCCACAGGACAGCCATATAGCCCTGCAGAAAAGCAGGGGTGGAAAACTGGGAGTTGTGGGAAGCATTCCTGAAGATGTAAGCAGTCATTTCTCTTATAGCTCTGATTTTAGGGAAATGTAATAACATTATTACTCTGACAATCTTATTTTCTAATGTCAACTATTAGCCAACAATTTTAGCTCAGGTTAAAAACAAATTTCTTCACTAACTTTTAAAACTTGTTAAAACATAACTGGCAGTAAGCAAACATTAGCAAATTTTCTTGATACAAATAGCTTATGACTAAATTCTGGAATTCATATGTTCAATATCTATTATACTCTTTAGCTTGTACAATTGATTTAAATGAGTGACAGTATTTCAGGCCTAAGGTGTCTCTAAATAATCTTCTAATTTCTTAGCATACTAAATATCTCATGTCCTTGAAATTTAGAGTAACTTTCAAGGTTAATTGATGTTCAAGTATACAAGCTGAAGTGTATAAAAAAGGTGAACATTTAGTGATGGACTATTTTTTGATATGCCTTATAAAGAGCCTGCTGGCTTTGCTCTTCAAAACAAGCAACTTCCTTTCCTCCCACCAGTTCAACTCCATTAAATGTGGTCTGGATGACACACAAATGTGCCTTACTGTACACATGCATTTACCATTAACATTAAAGAAAGTGTAGTGCAATGCTTCTGAAAAAGAACCTTTTCTGTACATGACATGATGTTCTAGAGAGGTGTGTTCAAGGTGTTATTTTGAAAATAAATATAGACTTAAAAGATGTGAAACTTAATCCAGCTTGATTAATAAAATACTCCACTTATGCTCTGATTTCTAGGGCATTATTATTTAAATATATATTTTTGGTGCAGTTGAAGAGAATTTGTCTCATTTTTTTATAGTTAGATATAAGTATCTGCTTTAATAATTTTAAATAGTAAGTACTTGTGTATTTGCATGAGAATGCAACTGCCACTACTCAGTATTTAGGCACAATTGGCAGTATCATTGCAATGTGTCACAGATAGCATAAAGCAATCACCTAAAATATTAATTATCAATTTGAAAACTATCTATCTTGGCTGTAACATAGTGCTGCGGTTCATTAACTGTATATTCACTCTCCTCAGAGTACTAATGGCTACATGCGGATATTTCAAATGACTTCATAAACACACGAGCACAGACTGTTAAGCAGTGATTAATTTCTGCAAGATCATGTGATGTCCCATAATTCTTTAATGGTGCCAAAGTGAGGTATAGCATGAGCACATTCATTGGCTGATTCAGCAAAATGCACATGGGAAGTATCAGGGTTGTGTCTCCTTGGTGAGCTCTTCAGGGATTTAAATCACCTTGAAAAACAAGCTCTGGACAAGAGAGTGCTTTTTTAGAATGAGAATAGTTATTTTCTCTAAAAGGTATATCCATTCTTCTTGTAATTTTTACAATGGAGGATGTACAATGGCATGGCTCCCTTCAAACATTATTGTAATGGTTCATTGGTTCCTCTCACAAATTAATTTCATACAGATCTATTCAGACTACCAGAGGTAGCAACTAGATTTAATGAAGAATAAGTTATTGCAGGAGTAGGAAGGGAAGGTTTCAGACAATTGTGGCCTTCTTCTGTAGCATCTTCCTTAAACGTTACTCCTGATAACTTTTATTGTTATCCAAATCACAGTTTCAGAAATTAATTTAAACCTTATATTTTATTTTAGCTGCTCAATAATGCAGTGTGCACATAGGAGCAGAAAAAGTATCACCAGTTGTCTCTCCATTAGGAGAGAGATTTAGGAAATCATCAATTTTATCTATACCTAAACATGATTTTCTGCAGAGTGCCGTGTTGTTTCTTTTTCTAAGTATAATCACACAAATATATATCTTGTGGTTATCTGGTTTATGTTTCTGTATTATCATACATCTTCCTCATAAAGATCTTTTCCTGGAGATCCACTTAAATAAATGGTAAGACTTCTTTGTACTTGAATTGGTCAATGAATCCTTTCCGGAAGCAAAATACTGTTTGCCTTTCAATGGTCTTTGAGGTAATGGGAACCTTTGTATTCCTGGATAGCAGCAGTCTCCAAGCCTATTTCTTCAGTTGATCCTTGACATATGTATTTAGTGTAGGAAAAAGTTTACTGATTGAAATCCTCCTTCCTTCTTTTTAATAAAAAAGGTATTTTCTATCAATACCTTTGTATTTTCTTGTTCATGACAACAGACCAGATGTCAGGTAACTTGTGGAATGGTGTCCTGTGGTCATGGCAAAAAGGTGCTACTTTTTAGAGAAAGGATTTGGTGTTTGGGCTAAATTTGATGCATGAACACTTATTTTCTAAAAATGTGCTTTTTTCAAATATATTTTTAAATTAATTCCTTGTTTCTTTTGTGGTCTGGATTTTTAGTTTGTTTGGTGAGTTGGTTTTGCTTTTTACCCTTTCTGGGTTGAATAAATAAAAAGAAATATGAAAGGAATACTAAGCAAAACTCATGTAAACTGAAAAAAAAAAGTAAAACTATTTCAAAGTAATCATGTCACTCACAAATACTTCTGAGAAATACAGAATTATTTTCTTTCAGATGTTCTGCAAGAGGTATACATCATCATTCCATAATTTTTACTTTTATCTTCTTTGAATGATGAGCTGACATTATAAAGGAGTGAGAAATATTAGTTTTTCGTGAGTCATAATCACAGCACAATATTATTTATCAATTTACTTGTTTAATTAAAAGCAATTTCAGAGCCTAAACACAGAAAATTATGAGTGTTTTTAACTGTACTTCATATTTCATAGGAAGGAGAAAAAGTTGATGGAAGAGAAGGCTTTTGAAATAAAGGGTGTCAACTAAGTAGGTAAAACTAAGGACATAAAAGAGGATTTTCTTTTCCACTGTGCTATTTCAAATGATGAAAAGTGTAGCTACTGCAAATTTCGGATACAGTCCTGGCTACATTGGAGATTATAGAAAAGTTGGCCCTAAATTTAATGAACTATCTCTATTGCATTACCAATCCTCTGATAAATATTATATCTTATTATATATATATGAGCAGCCTAGGAGACTGGGTTTTATCTGTGTGGTCATCAGTCAACATACATCTTCCTGCCTTTGCCACCAGACTTACCTTCCTGAATAAATAACTCAGAGAGTTAAGTTTTGGATGCTTTTGCCTGTGGCTGATGGCTGTGGGTTTTTGTCAGTGCCATGATGTCACAGACTGTTAGTGCTTTGGGTTTGGTTTGGGTGGGGTGTCAGAGCAGTGCAGACTGTGTACCGAAGTCTGTCCTCTGGTTTAAGTATAAATTCCACTGTGACACTCCAACTGCTTGTTTTAGGTGATTTTAGGTGATCCCACAGAAAAATAGCATAGAGAGAAAGAACTTACAGTGATTTTGATGATGTTGAATGGTCCTATCCTTTTGAGACATGAAGGTTTGGTCTATTTTTTCAAGTTAAGTTAGTGTTTGTTTTCCTTTTTTAAATTATTATTACTTTTATTTTTTCAAATGATCCACCAAAAGGCCCTGTAAATTCATGATCAGGAAGCATGCTATCAACCATATTTCAAAACTACATTATTGTTGTCACTGTTGTTGTTATAAATAAGTTAGGGATTTTTTTTTCAAAAATATATCTGGAATTTAGTTTGCCAAAGATTTTATACATGGGTTTAAACATTGAAGGTTTACTCCCTAAAACCTAAATCCCAGCTCTCCTGCTGTCTTCAACTCATATTCTGCTCTTTTAGGAAAATCACAGCACACCATTACAATGACAGAAAAGGGAAAAAGTTAGTGTAGCATAATGTTGAGTAGCAAAATTGCACAGTACTATTCACGTGAAAATATTGCATTATCATATATGAAATACAAAATCGTTGCAGTGGAACATTTTCAGAGGCACAATCGGTTTCTCTGAGAACAAATATCTCAATTCACTGCCAATGTTTACATTGCAGGAAGATATTATTTGTCATTGTAGCAATCCTTTTCAAATCTATGCATTGAGCTAGAGGAATTTGTTTGTATTATTTTGCCGAATATTATGTTTTTAAAATCTGTTCCATAAACGGATGTCACTTTGACTCTATGGCACAAAGAAATCCTATGACAGTTTTTGTTAATCATCTATGAACCTTCCCAATTTGCTAGCCTATGATTAAGTCTGGATGAGTGAAATTAAAAATTAAATCGATTCTGTAAGACAGTTGCATATCCTGGTGTTTGTCACAGTATGAGAAATCTAGAATAAAGAAAAACGTTTAATGATAAAAATAAAAATGAATATGTAGAATATAAAAGTACTGTTTCATCAAATGTTCTGTATATGTGCTGGCATAAAAAGCAACATCATAGACTTCAGGATTATTCTTATCAATAGATTAGGGCTTTTTCAATTTACCTGAATTTTCTGACTTCACTTGCAATTTCCTACCTGAAATTGTGGTAAGTGCTTCGTGCTTTAGCTTTATTTCTCAGAAAAGTCACAGAAACATAGAGTAAATATTTTCATCTGTTAGTGAAAATATTTTTACATGCAGAACAGAGCTTTTTGTCACTCATTCTAGTCTTAAAGACTGCTTTCAGTGTTATGAACCAGTCATGATTTCCTCAATGGCCTTTAGTGAAAAGGCTTGGGTTTCCCCAGTCATGTCATAGGTTGTATGCTTAAGCAATAAAATTATCATCACACCTTATAACAACTAGTACTACTCACTGCAGAAGTTACACTGACAGGGAGTGGGGGAGGAGTCAGTTAACCTCATGCCTTCTCTGTTGCTTCTTTCTCATTAAATGAAGGACACCTCACACTCCTCTTATGCTCCAGCATGAGGTCACTGTCATGGGAGACTATCCTACACAAACCTCTCCAGCCTGTGTCCTTCTTCCCTAGGCTGCAGCTCTTCCCAAAGTGCTCCAGCACAGGTCCCTTCCACAGACTGCAGTCCTTCAGGAACAGACTGCTTCCGGCATGCTTCCCCCACAGGGTCACAGTCCTGCCAAATTCTGGCAGGGGATACCCAGAGGGCAACAGCCTCCTTTGGTCACACCTGCCTGCTCTGGCATGGGATTGGTTTTCTGACCCACTCTGGACCTCTATGAGGGGACAGCCTGTCTCACCACGGTCCTCTCAAGGTGAGATTACTCAGTACAGTAATCTGTGTTCCCATGCCTTGAGCATCTCCTTCTTAATGTCTGCAGAACTGGCTCTTTCACATATTGTCAGTTCCCTCTTCTCTGTCTGCAATTGCTCCTGTGCAATAATTTTTCCTTCTCAAATATGCCAGAGGCATTATCACCATCAGTGATGGGCCTGGCCAGCGCAGGGTCTGCTATCAAACTTGCAGGCGCTGACTTTGTTGGGCATAGGGAAAGCTTCTGTCAGCTTCTCAAAGAAACCATCATTGTAACTCCCCCTGATATCAAACCCTGACTTGGAAAACAAATGCACTACCTCAAAACCTAATTTATTTATTTTCAAGAACAATCTTTACACTACAATGAATAAAATAAAAAAAAATAAAAGTAAACTCATTTAGTGTTAATGAATACCAATTGTCACTTCACAATATTGTCCCTAATAATTTTTCACACTTATTATAAGGTCATGGGAATGCCCATAGTTTAGTTTTGACTGCTTATTCTCAGCTTCTCAATTCTGATTTGAATCAGATCAGAAGGGGACTGTCTCTAGTGATCTGGTGTATAGTCTTGACCTTGGCTGTATGCCAGGCACTCCCCTCTGCAGCTGTACAGGGGAGAGAGAATATAACAAAGGATTCATGAGTTGAGATAAGCACTAGGATATATCACTCCCCAAGTACTGTCACAGAAAACAGGCTGGAATTAGAGGTATTAATTGAATTTATTACTTAAAAACTCAGAGCAGGATAATGAGAAAAAATAAAAACCTTCAAAACATCTTCTCCCCACCTGCCCCCTTCCCAGCTCTACCTCCTCTCCAGTGGCAGAGGGAGACAGAGAATGGTTGTTATGGTCAGTTTATCACATATTTCTCCTGGGAGAAATATGTGATAACTCAAGGAGAGAGGCCATTCCCCTGCTGCACTGTGGGAACCCTCCCACGGGAGACAGTTCGCCATTAACTTCTCTGATGTGAATCCTTCTCATGAGCAAACTGCTGCATTGTGATTCCATCCCAAAAAAAGTCCTCCCAAACCTGCTGCAACGTGGGTCACTCTTCCATGGGATGCAGAACTGTGCCAGTGTGTGCTCCTTTCTCCATGGGTTTCCCACAGGGTCACAGCCTCCTGCTCCAGCCTGGAGCTACAGGTGGATCTCTTCATCCCCATGGACCTCCATGGGCTGCAAGGGCACAGCTGCCTCACCGTGGTCTGCATCATGGGCTGCTGGGGAACCTCAGCTCAGGCACCTGGAGCACCTCCTCCTCCTTCTTCTTGAACCACCTCAGAGTGTCTGCAGAGTTGTTCCTCTCAGATCTTCACACCCCACTCTTCTTTGGTGGCAAGAGAACTGTGCAATAGCCTTTTTTTTTCATTAATATGCCACCACAGAGGTGCTGCCACTGTTTCTAATTGTCCGAGTCTTAATCAGCACCACATCTGCCTTGGAGCCAGCTGGGATTGGCTCTGCCAGACATGGAGGAAGCTCCCCGCAGCTTCTCACAGAAGACAATCTACCTTCTACCAAAGCTTGGCCATGCAAACCAAATAATTTTTCACACTTATTCTAAGGTCAAGTTGTACCTCATAGTTTGGTTTTCACGGCTTACTCTCAGCTTCCTGAATCTAATCTGAATCAGATCAGAAGGCAACTGTCTCTAGTGATCTGATGAGTGGAAATCTTAATGATATTTCTATTTCAAAGAGTAGAGTTTTCTTCCAGGTTTAGTGTGTTAAAGAGAGTCTGCAATATCATGTCTTTGCATTTCTTGAGTTTACATGGGCCTGTAAAAGGGTGCCACAGTAATCCTGAGGTTTTCAATATTGTCCTGCCATTGCCTTCACCTTCTTTTGTGCCATAAGGAGAAGTGTACTGAGAAGCATCTCACATACACTCTTAGATATTACTTGTTTTTCTTTTGCTGTCATGTCTAAGGGACAGCTCCAGAGATGCAAATGCTTATGCTGGTAAATAGTCGGTGGGCAATAATGTGTTTCTCAGCATTTATGGACTCAACACCTTGCGTCTTAGGCAGGACTTCGGAATTACACCTGAATTGCTTTTATCAAATTCTTTTTTGCTGCCTGTGTTCTTCACTCTAAACAGGCCCCCAAAATAAATGTTTCACCAGCTAAATTCATGGCCCGTGCAAAGCATATGTACTGTTTTTAAAAAAACCAAAAAAAAAAAACAAAAATCAGATCTAGCTTGTAACCTAACTAGTAACTTCAGAACAGGATATGCTTAGAATCATAGAATCATAAAAGAGCATCTGTTGGTAGACACTCATTAAAGTCATTGAAGTCGAGCACCCGACCTTGCAGAGGCCCACCCTAGGAATCACACTGTGTGTCTATTTTCTAAATTCTTCTCGAACTCAGGCTGGCACTGTGACCCCTTCCCTAGGGAGTCTATTGCAGTGTCCAACCACCCTCTGGTTGAAGAACCTTTACCTGATATGCAACTTAAACCTCCCCTGTTTTAGCTTCAGGTCATTCCCTCAGGTCCTGTCACTAGTCACCACAGAGCAGAGATCAGTGCCTGCCCCTCCTCTTTCCTTCACAAGGAAGTTACAGGCTGCATGGACGTCTCCCCTCAGTCTCCTCCAGGTTGAACAGACCAAGTGACCTCAGCTACTCTTCATACAGTTTCCCTCAAGGCCCTTCAGCGTCCTTGTTGCCTCCTTTGGATGCCCTCTAACAGCTTTATATATTCTCAAGTTGTGGCACCCAAACCAGCCCCCAGCACTAAAGGTGAGGCTGCCCCAGTGCAGAGCAGAGCAGGACAATCCCCTCCCTTGCCTGGCTGGTGATGTTGTGCCTGATGCCCCCCAGGACAGGGCTGGTCCTCCTGGCTGCCGGGGCACTGCTGGCTCAGTTTCAACTTGCCACTGACCAGGACCCCCAAGTCCTTTTCTGTGGGGCTGCTTTTCAGGAACTCCTTCCCAGGTGCAGAATCCAGCATTTGTCTTTGTCAAACTCATACCATAGGTGCTGGGTAGCCTGCAGAGTAAATTAAATCAAGTATTTTAGTTGGACCTTCTTCTTAGTTTTACCTACTATGAGTTTTAATGAACAATAGGAATTAAAAATGAGTGATAGTTTTTCATGTCTCCACAGTAACAGATCCTAAATTCCTGTGCAAAAATAACAATTAGTAAGTGTTTAAAAATCACTGTGACTTCCTTCTTACAGTTTATCAAAATGCCATTTGATGAAACCAAAGAGCAGAACTGAGGCATAAGTTCTTATACTCCATAAATAATTACTGGGAATGACAGAATGATAAAAATATATGGTGAAAGCTAAAAGTTGGTGAAAAGAATAGGAAAGATATTACAATACCATCTTTAAAAATCATTGATAATTAAAAAATTGCATTTAGAAAAATTTTAGTGTTTGCATAAAAAATCCTAAACAAAACAATAGTTCTTAGATATATCAAATAAATTATATTCTGTGAATATCTTGTCTATCTGCATTCAAAATTGAAAAACATCCTTACATGGATGAAGTGAGACTTTAATGAGTAGCAATGGGCATATTCCTATCCGGCTGTGAAACTGGTCTAAAAAATGTGATACATATATATATATATATATATATATATGTATATGCATATATATGTATATATATGTATATGTATATATATATGCTACTTACAAACTTCACATTGTCTTAACATGTTGCGATGGGGGGGCTGTGTTTTTTTCTTTTTTTCTTTTTCTTCAGGAAACTCTGTTAAATTAATTATTTTCTTCTTTTAGCTCAAATAATGTTTTGTATCTCAAATCCACTAGCAATCAGCATTGGTTAAGCAATGGCATGGTTTAAGCAGTAATTTTTTCTCTTTTCTGTTCGTTTTATCTCATTTCTTCCTTCTCCTTTGCTTAATAGTTAGTTTCTATGTTTTGCAAATGAGACAACTCAAATGATAGCCTGAACAAAAAAGGTGTAATAATTAATTACAGTATGAATCAACAGCAAATTCTCATTTAATACCCTCTCTATGTACAATAAAGGAGAATCAAAATATTTTTTTCTGTGTGTCAACATTCTCTCTCCTTTTACTTCATTAAATCAAGATGATATAAGCCCCAGGAGACAGAAGTGCAAATTTTAAACCTGTATTGATCTAACCTTCCCTCTGTAAATATTTCATAGTTCTATAATGTGTAAACGCAATCATGCACAGAACAAAGGATTGCTCTTTTTTGTTAGTACACAGAATGACAGTATTTATTATGCCATTTAAACAATATTACATAGGAAAACACATGAGAATACTTTGTTATTGCTATAAATGCCTAGGATGATTGATACAACACTATTTTTCAAGAGAAATGTTCATTAAAGAAAGCTATTCCAGTCTGTGATTTCCTTGAAGGCCTATAATGCCATATGTTAATTACAGTTTCAGTACCTTTTTCTAGCTTATCTTTCCCGTAATGCACAATTTGAGACGGATTTTTTTGACGTAAGGTTACTTCTCTCAGTGCTTCACAGTTTTCTGTTTTCTTCCAGACCATTTCCCGTTCTGAAATTCCAACATTCTAATCATTTTCATAACAGATGAGTGGTGGAAGCTTTTGGCATGGATTATCTGGTTTGTGATGGCTGTTATATGGTCTTCTGGAGGCAGCAACAACAACAACAACAACAACAACAACAACAACAACCAGAAAAATCCTGGAAACTGCATGTACTGAAGCCCTGTAAAGCCCATAATGGTTTGGATGGAATTGTGACTCTTTTTCTATTTGTAAAAACATCATCCAGAAGTAAAAAAATGCACTGAGAATTTCATTCAACTCTGAACTTTTTCTTGACAAGTGAATGTTGTATTTTTGAACACTAGTATAAAAATTGATCTTGTAATTAAATACTTTTTTCCTCAAACCAAAACGCTATGGCTTGCTGTATTAAGAATCTGATGCTGACAATTTCAGTGCCATCAGTAGTTGAGTTTAAATAAAAAAAACCAAACATGTAAGTATTCCTAGCAGGCAAAATCATCTAGTAGAAAATGTATTTTACAATCTCGTTCTGGGTTGGTTAAAAGTGTTTATATTATGTGAAAATTTACAATATCATGGATGTTTCCATAGGTGCAGATTTTAAAAGATCAAGATTGTATGCATGTAACCATAATCATACTGACATTAAGGACATCAGTCCTTTTTCATTTCAAAGCACTTTTCTCAGGAATACTTTTAGTGGAGTGATACCAGCTGGTGTGAACTGAATCTTAGCCTTTTTTCCTTCTATTAGTACTTTATAATATCTGATATTTTTGAAGAATCAGTGCAGTATTTATCCCCATTAAGTTTCTATTGGTCACAGTAGCAAGAACATTACTGAGAATATTTCTTTCAGCAATATTATTTTGCATAGACTTTTCCACTATCATCTCTAAGTTGTCACCCAGTGTTAATAAGCATAATATTTACTTTAATGACAAATGAAGTCTTTATGCTATCCCGACAACTCTTCTTTTTTAAAATGTATTTTATTTATAACCTCAAGCTTAACTGAGGCTTTCCTAGAAGTCAGGTGTCTAGGAATATGTCATTCTTTTTAAAATGTGTAATTTTTCTTTGTTCTCCTTTGTATATTGTCACAAGGCATCAGCCTACATTAAATACGTAGAATTTATACTCTGAAACAGGTCTTACTTCTATGCTTTTAAGTTATCCTTGGTTCTACATATACATTTGCTTATAAGACGAGGTCTACAAGAAATGTGACAAGACTTTGGAGTTTTTAGGTGACTGATTAAGAGAGTAACTTGCAGCCAGTCCTGAAGGGCAAGGGAGTCCAGGAAGGCTGGACCTGCTTCAAGAGGAAATTTTAAAGATCTAAGAGTCCCCATATGCCATCAGACAAGTCACCAGGGAAAAAGACCAGCTCTCTATTTAAACAACAAGCCTGGATTGAAGCCCAGGGTAAAAGAAGGGTGCTTCACCTCTGGAAGGAGAAGTAGGTAACTTGTGGGTAGGGAGAAAATTAGAAGAACCAAAGCCAAACTGGGACTTAATTTAGTGGTTAAAGACAATGAAAAAAGTTTCTATAAATACAATGGCAACAAAAGGTCAGTTAAGGAGATTATCCATCCATTGCTGGATGCAGAGGGTAGCATTTTGATATGGGATGAAGAAATGGCTGGGTTTCTTGGTGCCTTCTTTGCCTCAGTATTTAACACCTGAACCAGTCATCCTAAGGCTTCCCACTTTCCAGAGCTGGAAGTTAGTGATGGGGAGCTGCATGAAGCCCTCTTAATCCATGAGGAAATGGTTAGTAACCTATGCCAATTAGACACCCACAAGTCTTAGGGCTGAGATGGGACGCAGATGAGAGTAATGAGGCAACTGGCAAAAGGGTTTGTCTAGTCACTTTCAGTAATTTAAAAGCCATCCTGATAAATGGAGAAGTTCTGCTTTGGAAATTATCAAATGTGGCATCTATCTCAAGAAAGATGATCCAGGGAACTACAAGCCTGTCAGTCTTGCCTTGGTACAAGGGAAGGTCATGGATCAGATCAACCTGAGTGCCATCCCACAGCATATGCAGGACAACTAGAGTATCACGCCCAGCCAACAGGGGCTTGTGAAAGGCAAATACTGTTGAACAGCCTGATCTCCTTCTGTGATTAAGGCATGGATGTTGTCTATCTAGACTTGACTTAAGTGGTTTTGACACCTTTTCCCATAGCAAGCTCCGGGAGAAACTGGATGGTCAAAGCTTGGAGGAATGTACCGTTTGCTGGGTTAAAAACTATCTGGGACCAGGCCCAGAGAGTGTTCATGAATGGAATTACATTTGGTTGGTGGCAAGTCACTAGTGGGGTTCCCCAGAACTCTGTGTTGGGGCCAGTCCTGTTTAACATATTTACTGGTGATTTGGAATAGGGGATTAAGTTGATCCTCAGTAAATTCACAGATGACACCAAGGTGGGTAGGAATCTTGATCTGCTGGAAGGTAGGAAGGCTCTGCAGAGGGATCTGTACAGACTGAATTGATTGTAAAGTGTTCTCCCAACTGCAAAAGGGAAAGTGGTGTGTCCTGTCCTTGGGTTAACCTAACCTAGCACTACAAGTCAGGGGAAGTGTCTTGAGAGATGCTCAGCAGAAAGGGACCTGGGGGCGCTGGTCAAAAGCAGCTGCACATCAGCCAGCACAAGCTCAGGTGGTCAAAAGGCCTCGCATCCTGTCCAGTATCAGCAATAGTGAGGCCAGCAGGACCAGGGCAGTGATTGTCCCTCCATACTGAGCACTGATGAGGCCACACCTTGAACACTATATTCACTTTTGGGCCCTGCACTACAGGAAATACACTGAGGTGTGTCCAGAGAAGGACAATGGAGCTGATGAAGGGTCTAGAGCAAAAGTCTTAACAGGAGCAGCTGAGGAAATTGTGGAGAACTCACTGCTCTCTACAACTACGTGAAAGGAGGTTGAAGTGAGGTGTGGGGTCAATCTGTTCTACCATGTCTCAAGCAAAAGTATTAGAGGAAATGGCCTTAAATTGAACCAGCTGCATTTTGAACTTGCAAAGTTCAAATTAGGAAAAAAAAAATCACTGAAGGAGTGGTTAGATATTGGAATAAGTTGCCTAGAAAGGTGGTGGAGTCACAACCAGACATCCCTTCCAGAGGTCTTCCAATGCCAAAAGTGAGAAAGATGAGAAAGGGAAATACTTCAAAGTGAAAGAGAGTAGGTTTAGTTTAGGTGTTAGGAGAAATTCTTTACTATGAGATGGTGAGACACTGAAAGAGATTGTACAGAGAAGTTGTGGATATCCCAGTCCTGATAGTGTTCAAGGCCAGGTTCAACAGCTCTCAGCGACCTGTTCTAGGGAGAGGTGTCTCTGTCCACAGAAGGAAACTGTGTTTGGAACTAGATGGTCTTCAAGGTCCCTTCCAAGACAGGCCTCTCTCTGATTCTGGAATTCTAAGTTCTACCAGACAAAGTTTAGATTGGATATTAGGAAAAATTCCTTCACTGAAAGGGTGGCAAAACTTTGGATCAGGCTGCCTAGTGAAGTGGTGGAACCCCTTGCCTGGAAGTGTTCAAAAACCATGTAGTTGTGGCACCTGGGAACATGGTTTAGTGGTGAACATGACAGTGCTAACAGCCAGACTCGATGACCTTAGACATCTTTTCCAACCTTAACAATTCTATGATTCTGTCCTCTTTTCCAGCTCCTGACTGAAATTAAGATAGCCCTGCAGGCTGTCCGCAGATCCAAAAGTTGTAGTCATAAATTTACAATGCAAATGTGCCCCTTTGAAAGACTGACCTACTACAAGTGTCAGCAAGGTGTACTCAGCAGCTGCTTCCAGCAACTGGGATACATGGGGACACACAGTGATATCAATCTTCTGCCACATCAGATATTTCTTACCTTAGTTCTCACATGCAACAATGTACAAGTAAGCCTCAGGGAAAAGTTGAAAAGTAAACCTTGACTGTTTTTCCCAAGGTCATCTCTAATAAAGGCACCTTGCCAGAGTTCAAATATGTTGTTTGCAATAAATCTAGGTAAATAAATCTGCAGAGATCTCCTCCCCAGTTCTCCCCAATAAAATAAAAACCAGCTAAGCTAATTATCTCGCTGCATTTGCAAGCTTTTAATAAGGGAATCAGAAGTCTTTTGTTGTGTTATTTCAGCATGCAATTGAAATGCAACCTTCACAAATGGAAAATTTTTAACATGAAAATCAGAACGCTAGCATATTGCAAATGTTACTATTAGTAACTATACTAGTAGAATATAGGTGTGAAAACACATCAATGCATGCAGGCCTGTATCAGAAATAGTGTGGCCACCAGGACTAGGGCAGGGATTGTCCCCCTGTACTCAGCACTGGGGAGGCCTTAGCTTGAATCCTGTGTTTAGTTCTGGGTCCTTCACTATAAGGAAGACTTAATGATTCGGTGATTCATATTGCAGTTCTAAATACTGTGCTGAAATGTTTTTATCAGAAGGTTCCTAACAGTGGTTACTGTAAAAAACAAACAAACAAAAAAACCCAACAAATCCACCTGCCTGCCATGATAGCAAAGCCTCACCCATGTTACTTCAAGCAGGAGAGTGAAAGCCATTAGGTCCTCTCATACTCTGTAAGCCGTCCAAGTTTTGCATAATCTATTGAAATGACTGATAGGTCAAAACACACTAAAATGTTTAGTTATTTGCATACAAAGACTGATACAATTGAAGAACATACTTAATAAAGGCAAAGGATTGGATAGTGACGCTAAAATGGAAGAATATTTTGAGTTCAGTTTTTCTCCCTCTACTAAAATCCTCTGCTGTACTGGTCAAGTCACTTACTGTCACTGAATTGCCTAGAATGTTATGGAAAAAGATGTTGCATAGAGACACAATTTTGACTTTGTGCTAGTGCACTGGAAATAATTATGTAAATTTGTTTTAAAATATACAATTAGAAGGTCTTCTGAATAAACAATAGACTAAATAGTAGAAAAAGTAGTTCAAAGTGAGGAGACCTACAGCACAACTAAAGACAGCATTTCACCATATAGCTGATAATGAGAGTGTTTCTTCTCACCATGCTTCCCCTCAGTAATTTGTTTCAAATTAATGCTGAAAATCCATGTACCAGTGAAGAAGTGTTGACTTATGACAGTTATGATGCCCACATTATTTGTATTTCAACCTAGATCTGTCAGAAGAATTGTTTTCAAGCTATTTTTTTCTAGATATAGCATGTCTTTATAGCAATTTTGTAGATAAGCACAGTTAAATGTGTAAGGAAGAGAAATATTTTTCTCATTGCTCTGATTATGGTATTTGGTTTTAATGAGAACTTCAGAGTTAATCTTTGTGTGCCTTCTTATCTGATCTTGCTTTGCTGAGCTTTTTAAACATAAATGTCCTGAAGCAAAATACCAGTAATCTTAAAACGTGGGAGGCAGATAACATACCAGTCAAACTGTTCGCCTTGATGCACACTATCAGAGACAATGCAAAGTGCCTGGTTTTCATCACGAAACTGAACCCTGCACCCAGTGCTATGAATACAACAAACTTCTAAAGGGGGTGATGAATATTTTCATCTATCTTTATTTATTAGTAGAACAAAGCAAAGGCAGCCTGAGGAAGATGAGGGACTTTTTTGGATGGAGATGTTGTAGGTAAACTGTCTGGGCACAGATGTATTGACACTTAGGTAACATAAAATTCAAATTTCTTGTCAAGAACTTGGAGCTGGATTGTATGGTGGCCCAGCAAGGGAGTAAGGTACTTGATACAAGTGATTGTCTCAAAAATGAATCTGATGTTAGGAGAAAATTTTAAAACACATTCCAATCAAAGTTTCCACATGAAAACAGTAATTTTGTAGCAGTCTCTATACCAAATGAGGAACTGCTGCACGAACAGTGCATCAGGGTAATGTGTCCCTACTGACTGAGGTGCTGAATGAGCAGACTGAATCAACTAGTTAATCTGGTTTGTTGTTTTCCCATCTATCCAGACTTTTAAGCGCTTGTAGGATTGATAGTCATAGAATTTTTGAACAGTGGAAAAAAATAATTTGGTTTCAAGTGCAAACGAAAAACTCAGACTAATTGTGTTTTAGAAATTCAGTTGTTAGAAAATATGCAACCTTTAAGATCAGGCTTTGATCCCTTATTCATCACCATGCAAGAGCTCAGTAGTCTTTCCCAGAACAGGAAGTTGCCATCTTATCATCTAGTTACTATAGCACATGCTATTGTTCCTGTATGTCTGCTCAGCATTCAATAACTTGACTTCATCTAACACAGTGAAATAAGTTAACGTGATCAGTGGAATAAATTAGCATAAACAGACAAATTAAATATAAGGCAGAGGAATGGTACTAAATCTGTAGAGACTGAAAGCCTGAAAAGAACTATTTAGTTTGGTATTCCAGCTTTCTGATGTACCAAAAAACAAATGAAAGCAATCTTCTCTTTCAATTTATGCTTTATCAAAAGAAAGGATAAACAGTCACATTTTCAAATGAAACTTATTTTGAGAAATGTGGCAATTTGCATTCAGGATTAGTAGTGCACAAAATCAACAGTGCATCTGCAAAAAAAATCATACTGCAATAAATGTCTCATTTTAAATTATCATAGAATATCACTAAAACTTCCAAATGAAATAAAAAACCATATAAATCAAAGTTTGTAATATTTCTGAAAAGAATTCAAATATTCCTTTCAACACACTATCAATTGTGGTGCCCTTCTAGTACCCACACATCAACAGAAGATATTGAGGGAGAGCCCACTTTACAAAGGATGAAGGTGAATGGAAGATGTTAGCATTTTATTTGGGGTAGATGAGCAGGTCTTGGGCATGGTTGGAGGTTGCAGTCCCCATTGGTGTTGGAAGAAGCCAACACCTGTCTCGTGCTGGACATGGTTGGTTTCACAATGGACTCACTGTGGTACACAGCCAAGTGTACCGGTGAAGCTGATGGCACCTCAGTTGAAACATATTTTTAAAAGAGAAAAAAATATCAGCCACAGAAAAACAGGTTGTCAAAGGCTGAGAAAGCGCAGAGAGAAGATTTAGGCCAGAGGAGGAAGATGCCAACACAGACAGAAAAACCCTGCAGCCTGTCAAAGAAGAAGAGGGAGCAGAGAGAATCTTCTGTGTGATGACCATGGCAGGCCCATGCTTCCACCCTTGCTTCCTTTTTTAAAGGACTGAGTGTAACCTGCATCACAGCAAGGAGCATCGGAAGATATCAGAGGCAAATGGAATGAAAGAGTGTAACTGAACCTGGTGAAGTGAAGGGGTTTTCCAAAGTGTTTTAATATTTGGGGCAGTTGGTTTGTTTGTGTGATGGTTTTGGCTATTGGAGGTTTTGCTTGTTCTAGTTTTGCTTTGTTTCTGCCTAACAGTATCTAAAAATCAGTAATTAAATGTATGTATATTTATTGGCAATAAATTAACTTTTCCAAGCCAAGTAATTTGTAACTTGGTAAGAAATCAATCTTTACTTTGATTTACTTTGTTTTGTGAGGTTTTTCACTCCTGCTTGTTGAGGTCAAAGTGTGAGCAAGGAGCTGGTTGCTAGTAGGACTAATCTGCTGCAGGTATGAATGGGAGCTCCATGAATGAGCATGTGTGGGTACAGCTTCAGGACCTGTGTCATAGCAGGTACTCAACATAATGAATACAATTTAGGTGCTAAATATATGTGAGAATGGTCAAAAAGAGGTTGGTTGGGATGAAAAAAGCATGTGCCACCTTGCAGAACTGCCAGATTGGGGGTGAAGTGCCACTTCAGTACGTGATTTTCTTTAATATGTGTACACTTGTGTGACCAACTCCTGCTAAGCTAAGTAGGCAACCACTGGGGTTTGTGAAGGAGTATGAAGGAAATAGAGTTGGCAGTGGAGACACCATCTCATTTTCTGTTAGCAGTTGCTGTGATTTAACAGAATGTCTACTTCATGTTTGTAATAAAGCTAGAGTTTGTTATTTAATAGTTAGTAAACTATTCTTTGAAGGTGTAGGGGGGGGGTTTGTTTTGTTTTGTTTTTTGGGGGGTTTTTTGTGTTTTATTTTGGTTTTGTTTTTTTTGTTAGTTTTGGGGTTTTTTGTTTTTTATTTTTTTGTTCAGTTTTGGTTTTCTTTTTATGTTACATTGATTTTTTCATGAATAGATATAGGAGTGCTCTATGACCTTTTTCAGAGATTCTCGTCTTAGTTACATGAATTATGAAAAATGGTTTTCCCCACATGACCGAGAAATTATTTTATTGACATTTCCGGTTCTCTTGAACACTGGCAGCACATGCTTTTAAAGCACACTGTATTTCCTTTTTTTGTCCTGTTCAGAGAGTGAAGGTTTCTTTAATAGTTTTTTGTCTCTAAAATTCATTAATTTCTAGTGGTCCCAGGTGGTTTATATCTTTCTGCTGGCTGGATTGTACTGAATAGCATTGGTGATGCTGCCACATCTCTGAGTACAGCATGACAGACCAGGTGCAGTTTCTCACAATATGACAGTTTGTAGATAGGGAAAGTAGGTGAAAATCTGTGTATTTTTACCTCCCTAACCCTTCTAAATAGAAGGGAATGAGATAGATGCAATGTACTCCTGTTCATGACAATGGTAACTTTTTCTCCTCCTGAATATGCTTGCAATAGTAATAAATGGTTCTATTGCCCTGACAAAGCCCCTATGGCATTGTTCTGTCTCACAACAGCAGTTCCAAGCTTCATGGATTTGGATGGGTCTCATTATTATTGTTTAGGTCTTAATGAACACTGATAAAATATTCATGGGCTTTTGAATTTTTTTTTTTAGATTTTTGAAATTATATGCCTGTGTGGGTAAGTAAAAGTATCCTGCCATAAAGTTCCATAAAAAAACAGACAACAGATGAATGCATCAAGAAATTGTCTTTAGCATTACTTCCAAACTGCATTTTCTGCTGACGTGGGTTTTACCTCTTCTTTAAATATTAATTGTTGATTTGCTAGTTTGAAAAAGCATCCTGGAGCTCCCCTAGGCACACAGATACACATTTTTTCTTATTATTTAACTCTCCTCTCCACCTTCTCCTTCACTTCCATTTTCCTGTCTTGAACTTTCCCCATAATAATCTGGGTTAAATAAACACTTTTTGTGAGTGACAATAGTGCTGAACGCCAATGAAATCAGTGATAGATCTTACAAAGTTTCTGGAAGCTGTGTACATACATAGTGTGCCAACTTTTTGCAAAAGATAGTGGGGAAAATATTTGATAAATGCTGTAAGACCCAAGAGGTAAAAGGCAAGAAATAGAACAGAGCTCTTTATACTGTTTCAGTTTTTGACTGAGGACTATACAGTTAAATACTTCTCTCAGCTTACACAAAAACAGCCACAAAACCTTTTCCAGACCTGTGTTAAAGAGGAGTGCGCTGCAAGCTTCTCCTCCCTGAAAAGTTTCCTTTTTGAGTCACGTTGTTTTTCCAGCAAGTCAGTCTTGGCTGTAGATTTCTGGTGCTTAGCTTTCATACAATCATATATTCACAGAATAGTTTGCCTTGGAAGTGGCCTCAAAAATCTTCTAGTTCTAAGCCCCCTGCCACAGGCCACCTTCCACTAGCCCAGTTTGCTCAGCACTCCATCCAACCTGTTCTTGAACACCTTCAGGCCATCTACAACTTCCCCGAGCAACCCATTCTATCCACCCTCACAGAATTTCTTTTAATAATGAAACTAAATCTACCCTGTTTCAATTTAACGTCATTACCCCTTGTTCTATTATGACATGGTCTTGCCAAAAGTCCCTTTCCAACTTTCCTGTAGGCCCCTTTTATGTACTGGAAGGCTTCGATATGATCTCCTCTGAGCCTTCTCTTCCCCCAACTGCCCCCTTTGGTCTTTATGGAGGCCTCTTCTGGACTCACTCCAACAGCCCCATGTCCCTGATTTTCTCCTATAGCAGGCAATTCTACTATTTGCTACTTGATAATTGCTGTCTGCCACTTGTGCAGTGTGGCTCAAACACTGCCTGGTAAAGAACAAGGCAAAAAAACCCCAAAACAAACCATGAGTGCCTCAGCCTTCTCCACATCCTGAGTAAACTTTCACAAAAGTAAGAGAACCTGAGCTAGAAAAATCATGAAAAAAGTTAGAATTCCTCAGTTGAAAGAATGGTAATTATTTCAATCTGCAAAACCCTAATTACTGTGTTTTGTCTAGATTCTAATTATTTTGATTGTAAGAGGAGGGCAAAGAAAACATTTTTGAACTTGTTACCTAAAATGTCATTGCAGGCTATGAAAAAACCAATTCTTCATCTTAGTGTACCCCAAGACATACTAGTCCTTTGATTTATATTTACTGAATTTACTGAAATTTAAAATTGAGACAGATTTGTTCTTCCTCAATCCAGGGATGATCTTCAAAAATATTCTAAGAATTTCAGGTTAAAAATGTATGTGTATCCTAAGTTCAGATACTTCCTTTTAAATCAAAGTAGTTTCTTCACTGCTACAGGGTTCTGATTCCTTTCTCTGACTTTCATTGCGTCTATCCTTTGGAAACCAAGCAGATTTCTCTAATTAGCAAAGTTCCCCCATATGGTGCTTGGACTTTGTGTGAATGTGTTTTGTGTGCTGTCATAGCTGGGAGCTGAATTGGGATTTTTATGATCCGAAGGCAACAGCTCTGCTTGGTGAGGCAAACAAAGCTTATCTGAAGCTAGTGGGAACTAAAAAATATCTCTGGAGCTGAATCTGCTCTTTCTTCCATTTAAGCCTTTGAGCACAGTTGCAGCCCTGTGGATATTACAGAAAAGTATATTAAAGAACTTCCCTAAGTGACACAGCAGCTTGTCACTTGTAACAATATGCCTCTAAAATGACCATGTCTTTCTGAAAATGCAGATGTAGTTTCTGACTCTTAAGAGTATTTCCCTATTGAGCTGCATCTGAATGCAGTTTGGTTGTGATTAAAAGCAAGCCTTGAGGCCATAACTTCACTTCTGTGAAGATTATGGGAGGGACAGTTGCAGTTATCTTTTGTATTTTTTTACCACTTTGTAAGGGGAAATACCCATGCCAAATCATCCTCTAGAAGAGACCAGAACTATTTAAAAATGTTACATACGCCTCCGAAATAATAAAATACAGATTTTTCTAAAACCGGTGTCACTGCTGTGTAGGATCTACCTTCTCTCCAAATGGTCCACTAGTATCCTTGCAGGTTGCATCCTTATTATGCTTGTGGTGGTACACTTACTATGCTTTTTTGGTACACTCATTTTCACACATTTCATGGTTTTGGCTATTTTTCTGTACATGGGAATTTCTTTCCCGACCTAGCCAGAACCCTTTTGAGCAGATGGTAATTTTGGCTCTGTCCCTAGAGGAATTATATGGACAGCAAACAAGAGAGAGCTCCTCATCAAAAGCTGGTTACTTCTTTCTCAGCTATCATATATGTGGCAGAAATTACAGCATCTTTATAAAATAAAGATTACAAATCAGTCATAACTTAATGATGAGTTTCTGTAGTAGTTAGGACTAAACTGTGTGTGCACACTGTAGATTTATTTCTACAGTCTTTCCTTTGGGAATCATGCAATTATGTGAGGATCCAGCCTGTGCAGTCACATAGACAAGCTTGAAAACACATTAGGAAGGCTACTGATGTAGTGGAATGTTCTAAACCCACAGGGAATGTTAGACAACACAGCTAAGAACACCCAGCAGTCAGTGGGACAGTTCCAATGGAAATTGTGTTTCCAAACATGCTATTTTTTGGAATCACAAACAATACTAGAGCAGAGATTTTTTTATATTGAAAGTGGCAAAATCTGCAGTAAATTCTACTCGTCAAAAAAAAAACTCCTGTAAATAAATGTAGATTAGACAGCTGCCTATGACAGAGAAGTTACTCTGCAGCAGGAGTTTCTCTGCTCCTCTGAAAGCAGCATCTACTCTGTGCCACTACTCTTGGAGAAAGTCCCTTGCCATTGGGCTCAGGAGTCCAGTTTTTTCTCTGGTCTGGTGACTGAGTTGCACCATGCTTCTCCTGGAAATATGGCAGATAGTTCTTCTTGTAGCATTACTGCATTTGTGAGTGTACAAGGAGGAGGCAGGACATACAGCAAAAGCAGAAGACTAAATTCCTTTTACAAGGGAAGATTTTAGTATTTTTCCATCTGTTATGGTCCTGTTGAACTAGCCTAAGTTAAAGAAAAAAGGAAGGTGGGGGGAAGAAAAAAGCATTCTAGCATTCTGTTGCTCATACAGTAGTAGTGGATAACTAAATAAATAGAAAAGACCTGATCTGTTGTCCATTATAAACCAAAAGTGCTCAACATGTGTCTGAATAGCTGGATACAATTGAAATTATTACTGTTCAGGCGGTCACAGATTCCTACAGGACTCTGCCTGAATTTACTCATTCATTAGGAAGGAAATAGTACCCATTAGGGAGCAATAGACCAAGACATAAGTGGTTTTTACAAAAAGAATTTCAAAGAATTCTTATGAAGGGGGGTATTTGTTTGTTTGTTTGTTTGTTTGTTTGTTTTAATAATTTTGTTATTATTTCTTAATGAAATTATTTGGAATAATTTGTGGAGAAATATGATTTAGGCTCTATATATTATTTACACAGGAAGTATTTTGATGTTGCTTCTGGTAAAACTAGTGTGAACTTCCATTTTCTGTAAAAGGATTGACAGAAAAAGTCAATTATCTTATAAAGAAGAACAATGTGTCATTTGAAGACATTTCTATTTGTATGCAGTATTTAATGAGTTTAGGATAGATGTCTTCTCAAATTCCAAATCAAAAACCAAAATTCTAGAATTACCAATGAAAAATATCTCTTTGTGTATAAAAAAAGAAAAAAAAGTTAATATCAGTATAACTTCCTTAAATGCAATCTACAAACTGCTTTTGAAAGCGCTAATGATTCATTTAGATGGGGAAGATAAAAAGTTGCTTGATGTTTGGTGATCTGTGAAAAGACCAAGAGAGCATTTTATACTGAGTGGAATATCTTTTAACTATCTTTTTAAAGAAAAGTAGAGAAATGGTAGTCAGAACCCTAGCAATTGAATAGGACTTGATCAGCCCTGGGTAGCCTTGGGAGAAGATAATAAGTGTATCTGTATATAAATGAATTTAGACATAATACATATTCACCTGCTTATACCTAAATATATGCATAGATATATATACCTATTCAGTATTTAAAATATTTATGCATACCTTGAAGATGTCTAATGAAGCACCAGAAAATCATGAAATCTTTTAGTTAAGTGATATATAATGCACGACTTTGTGTTAATACTTAAAGGCTCTGTCATGACGTGCATTGCCAAAAGAGTAAAAATTATTTCTTACTAACCATAAAGACTTGATACAGACACTTCACTATTACTGAATGTAATGAACTAATTTAACTCTAGGTAAGGTATGCTAGGCATTGCTATTTTGTATAAATAACATTGTAATATACCATCAAAGCACAGTTCACACAGCTAACACAAAACTTGCAAAGTCTACGTACAAATCTGCATATTGCTTTTCCACACATATGCACGTCTGGAGGGACCTGTCATATGAACACATACAACTAAACACTGAGCACAGCTGCTTAAACTTTGGTATTTATTTGGCAGCTTAAAACTCAAAATAAAAATGTGTAGGAAGAAATTTCAAGTCAAATTAAAAGGATAAATATTCAAATATATTAAAATTTTAATTTTATTAAAGGTACACTCTTCAGTTTTGAAGATTCTTTGCCAAAAGCTTTTCAGATTCTCAGCAGCAATCTTAATATTCACTAAAACCCCATATGTGCCTAGATTTCTGAGGCATTACACCAGTACTTTCTAAAAGGCTGCTCAGGGAAGTTTGAAGACGGGAGGCAGATTTATACTTCAGACAATGCAACAAGAAAGTCTGCTATTGTCCCCTAAATAGCACTGGAAGGAGAGGTGGAAACAAAATAGCTGTTTAACTTCTTTTATTTGAAGTGAACAAAGAAATATGATGATACTGTTTGGGGCTTACAGCCTTCACTGTTAAAGCCTTGTAGCAGTTTAACTTCTGGGAAAACATGCTTCTTATACTATATTTATAGTTTTTAGCTTTAATTTGCTTGTATGACATGGTTGTTGCAGATGTTAGTCAGTTCTGGGCTTGTTGTCCCACATAGCATATGAATATATAATCAGAGGTTAAAAAGATTTATAAACTCAATAGTCAGAACAAAAAACTGTGATGCACTTTTTTACCTCAGGGAATTCAGACAGAGAAACCTGTTATGATTGAATAGAGAAGAAAGATTCACAGATTGGAAGATTCAAAGAGGGCAAGGGAAGGCCACAGCCAGAGGAAAACTTCAAAGGAAGGTGAATGGCTGTTGAACTCTACTCAGAATGTAAACCAGCATTCACCACTGAATAAAAACATAATGATAAATAAAGAGCATTCCTGGCTGTGAGGATATCACCAGACTTTGAGTGGTCTAGACGTACCTGGAAAAATTTTCAGCTGCTGTCCATGGGTTAATTTTCTGCCTGGAAGACAGCTCCCACCGTGCAAGAAGGCTTTCTCAAGGCTGGTGCCCAGCCATGCAACTTCATTTGCCAGGCATGCTGCACTTGTCTGTGTGCTCTTTTTTCTCTTCAAGACAAGCTCTACACACCTTCAGGGAATATTTCACTTTTTTATTTACTTACTTTTATTTTTTAAATTTTTAATAGGAAATTATCTATATATCATAAATATCCTAAGACATAGGAAAAACACATTAATCAAACAATTTAAAAGTGGGGAGAGTTGTGGTCTGAATAATAAATTTTCATGAATTCAAAATAATGAAAATATTGATGTTGATCTGCAATAGGTAATGTCCACTACTGTTTTCAACTGAAAATTCTAAGACAAGGTACATCTGCTGCAGGGAAAATTGAAAATTGAAAACAGTGATACAGCAATTCTGAATGATCTTGACAAGCTTTCTTTCATTCTGCTCTTCAAAGATAGTGGTAATTTAATAATATAATCTCTTGAATCGATAAAAATATTCAGTTAAGCATAAATTGCAGTTATAAATCTCTTTCAATAGTCTATTAAAACATTTTGAAATTTCATTTAGGTAAAGAAATTCTATAGAAATTGCAATTATTATTTATTCCAATTTTATTGTACTGAACATAAATAATTGTTGTTACCATTTTCAAAGAAATTTACAAATGACTACAACTGCTATTACTCCCTTAAAATATGGTACAGCTTACCTCATATTCCAGAGAAAAAGAAGCCCATGGAGATAGAAACATAACAGAGTTTTTCCACAAGTCCTAACTAACTGCATGAGATAACAAAAACACCCAAGAACAGCATAATTAGGTGTGCTGTGTCTTTAAGAGTAAATGTTTATAAAGATTAAAATTACAACAGTGAAATCGCTGGGGAGATTGATTTTCATTGCAAAGACATAATTTTAAACTTTAAAAAATATATTTGCCTTTAACCTGTCTGTATGTGCTAACCTAAGATAATAGATCATCCTTGTATAATGAAAGGCAGGTTGTTATTATCCCTGGAAATTCAGGTAGTCAAAATATTTCAAAAACTGTGGATAATCTTTGTATTGCCTTTTCAGCCCATTAACATAATCTGTTATTTCCCAGAAACTGGATCTAAGCTACCCATGAAAAAGGTGATAGGAAAAAACTATGTGTCAGGATCCAGTGAGGTGATTCACAAACTTTTCCTCCTGTTTTATTCAGGAAAAAAGATTACATATTTTACATGTTAATATATCATGCCTCTGTACAAACACACCTTTCCCAGGTAAAAGAGATTTAAAGGCTGTTGCCATAAACTAGATTTTATTTTGTACACAGGATCTTCAGTAAATAAACAGCAAAACAAATTAATAAATTATTTAGTAGAAACAAGAGGTTTTCCAGCAGTTTTTAAAAGGCCTGTTGGTTCTGGACATATTTTATAAATATTTCAAAAACAGTTCATCCTGCATAATGTCATAATGTTGCTGAATTCAATTTCCACTTAATGTCCCAGTTAAGTTACTGACGGTTTTATGATCTACAGCTACCTAAACTTCTCAAATATATCTCTTTGGAAAATACTAGCTGTCACATTCATTTTGGGCAGGTCATGGTTTTTTTTCATATTAATTGTGTAACAGAGAAGAAATAGCTGAGAAATACTATTTTGACAACTTCTTTGACTTTCAGTGCATAAAGCATGAGGACAACAATATTTTAATGTAAATGGACTTCGACCTTTTTTTTACGCTTTGCAACAGGCAAGTGATTCCACAACATTTTATTTTCTCCCTTCTGCCCTGTTGCTTGTTACTGAGCCTTTAGCAAGTCTCCCTTCAATTTGGCATTAGCAGTGTTGACCTCGGTAATGTGTTTGAAGAAACCCCAAAAGCATATAAAAATAACTGCAGTAAGAGAAACACTTTATTTGTCAGTATTGCTTGGTACAAAATACAGATTATCCACTGCATTTTATTTGGGGAATTACTGACAGAATATATTCATAGCTTCAGAGAGTGTTACAACAGGTCCCTTTTGGGGATACTGTGTCAGAAAATATCTTTGCTTGGGGCAAGACTGCTTTTTGAACCTCTGGCTTCATTAGAGTTGTGGGTTACAGGAAACTCTCAAAGATACAATTATACATAATGAAGTCCCCAGTGGATTTACTGAAACCCATCATGTTGATAATTAAATTAATGAGGCTGTCAGTTTATGAATTTTTTACTAATGTAAAGTTGACTGATAGAGAATTAAGGTTTGCTGTGCACAAATACATCTATAATGCAACCACATGGTGGCTGATCCTGATAATCATATCACCCATTTTGTCAGTGACTCCTTACTCAACTGATGCAGGTACATCACATTTAAGTACCCACCAAAAGCTGAATCACCTTTCAAATCGCACACAGTTTTTTCACAAACATGAAAATACAGAAATATTATTCTATAAATATCTAAGTGAACTTTAAAATACATATTTTCACATATGTAAGTGGTGACATTTTGTAACAGTTATTTTTATTGTTTCATAAAGCCCATGATAACTGCATTTCAAAGACAGAATTAATTCTGTAGCCTCAAACATTGTCTTTCATTTTAGCTTTTAATGATGTGACAGTCTCATTTTTTAATTTGTCTATACTTTAAACTCACTATCTTTTTATTTTTAGTACCACTAAATGCATTTGAGGGAAACATGCATCTAGTGTATTATATACATATAAAATATGTGAAATACTGAACATAGTTTTTATCGCACTCCTGTGATAAATTGATTTAAATTATGTGAAAAGCAAAGTAACACTAGTCCCGGAGATATTATAATAAAGTTAGTAATTTTTAAGAAGAGAGAATCCACTATTGGAATTAAAGTATGTTATAGGTAAGATAAAAAAAATCACATTTCTGCTGGACTTGGTTTAGATATGGATCTTAAAACTTGTGCAGGTGCAGAACACAACTATTTCTGTTCTGTGTAACCTCACTAATAGAACTGTGGGCATTCTTTATTGTGTAACCACAATTGAAATGAAAAATATAAAAAAATTATGTACATACTTATTTTGTGATCATTATCATAACACCTTAAAGATTTTAATTCACAAACATGGAGAAACATATATATATATATATATATATATATATATATATATATATATATATA